>NNCF01145039.1:9955-53909 GCA_002313205.1 Laupala kohalensis | reverse complement strand
TTGAGTTCGTTATTTTACCTACCTCTGAGAAGTAAGATGTAAGTCCCCTGGGTCCCATCTTATATATGTAAGTCCCATCTTATATATTCATGAGCAGGGAATTAAATAGAATGATTCCCGAATAATATGGTCCTTAATAATAATAATAATAATAAATTTATTGTCAAAAAAACAGTACAAACTGCGTATGACCACGTGGAGGACAATAAACTAATTTATTCTCCGGAAGCAAGCAAGGGACTATTCCATCAATTCCGATCAAGGGCCCTAAGGTAGAGGTGGATTCAAAAATTTCAGCAAAAATTCCTAGATAAGATAAAAAGTTAGCTACGAGTCCTACTAAGTCCTTTTTGGCAAAGAGTGGTTGACACTCTAGGGCGATGAATATTACTACTATTGCGAGTATTGTGTTCGTGAAAAAAACTATTTCGTATGAAGCAAGGGTGGCACTTCAGTAATTCGGTCTTAACAAATAAGACTGTTTCATAAATATAAATGCAGGGAAGTGTTAAGATATTTAATTCCTTGAATAAAGGTTTTCAAGAGTTTCTGGGATGAGATGAAAATAAAAATGAACATGGTGAAATCGGTATACCGTGCATGATAATCATTTTAAAGAAAGGAAAACATTCTTTATGTATTAATACCTTTGAAAAATAGCTTCGCTCTTTATGCAAGAAGTAGGAGATATGAAAGAAAATGGAGTTGATAGTCGCGACCTTCCTGCAGAAGATTGAGTGACCCTGACTGCAATGCGCCATGTGCGAGCAGTTGTCAGTGTTGAATGTAGATGGCAGGGCAAATTGGACTTCAAAACATTCGGATACATGTTGACTGATAGCAATCTGTTGTGTAATTGCGCGGTGAAGGTCCCTTAAATTATTGAGAGATATTTGAACAGAGAACATGGCAGCGGCAAGCTGTGTTACAGATGCTGGAGACTGGAGAAGTCGTATTGTTTCACAGCTGCAAACCGTATGTCAGTCACACTGCAGCAGGTTTCAGGACATCATAACCTCACGTGAGTTCCTTCATATATTCTCCTTAGAGTTCGTTCTCTGGTATGTCATTTATGATTTTCGGGCAAAATAAAAGATCGAATTAAGTTCCATCCAATACGACTTTCATTAATTGTTCCATCCGGACCTTTCATATTAAATTTTGTATTTTAATGCCTGCATTGACACCTGTCTGAATCATCTAGATCCATTGCTTCCCATGTTTTATTGTGTTGTTTTAATTTCCAGATAACCACTTACTGGAGAAAAATGTGTGTTTAGAAAATGGCATAAAGGAACTCACTAAAAAGAACGAGCAATTGCGTGTTGAGAAGTTAGAACTTGAAAGGTTACCCGCAGTTTCATTGGATCGCAAACCTAATGAAAGGATTCAAACCTTGGAACAGAAGTTACTCTTACAACAAGAAGAATTGACTGAGCTTCATCGTCGGAAAGGAGATAATGCACAGCAACTTCTTGATTTAAATTACAAATTGCAAGAGAGAGAGAAGAAGGTGAAAATTTTAGAAGACAGGTTGGTAAAATTTGTGTGGTGATTGAGCGTTACACAAAGTTACTGTTATTTTTAATTTTTTAATCTGGTAATGTGAACATGTGTGTGATCATGTGTATTATAAAAGTCTGTTTTGTAACTCTCATCTGCCGTATTTTTTTTCAAGAAGGTCTCTTAAACTGAGGATTACCCATTTTTTAATATTTGGCCTTGATTTTATTATAAACCTTGAAATAATAAGGATTGTGACATATTCTTTCTCTTTTAACAACATTTTGATGAATTACCTGTTGTATTTTTTTCAGTTTGGCAGAAAGAGTGAAAGAAATTATGGTCCTTCGTATGGATATTCAACGTTATCAGACCAGAATCAAAGATTTGGAAACAGTAAACCAAGTAGAAAGAGATGAACACCAGGCCTTGCAAATAACTTTCTGCTCTTTAGAAGAAAAATTGAAAAAAACACAGGTTGGAGAGAAAAACAAATATAAATTGCATTTAAATTTAGCAAGATAAAACCTAGTCGTATATTTTCTTGTGGCATTCTTGTTGATATTATTTGAGAGATTTTTGTGGTTTCAAAATAAAAAATGTGTAACGTTTTGTTTATTTTTTAGGAAGAAAATTTTGCATTAGTTGAAAGACTCATGAGATACAAATCAAAGGATGCAGATAAGCTTAATGAAGAAAATGAAAACTTTGTGAGGTGTGTATTGTATTTGTACAATACTATACATAATAAGTTATTTTAATAACAAAACATTTCTGTCTTATTGAAATTTATAAGCATTCTTGTAGATGTTTAGTCTGTTTGAAATTGATGTTTGTAAATAGTAATCTTTTATTTGGGATTGTCTTTTAACATAACTTTTGGATTTGGTTATTACTTACTTGAATGATTTTGAGTGTTTTAACTTATTAAACTGATTTTTTTTTCTTTTGTACATTCTTTCATTAGTAAGGATAATTTATTATTAAATGTAATTTAGCACATTAAATTTTGGAAGTATTTTAATGTAAGTTAGAGGAAATAAGTAGACACCATCGAGCTTCAAACATTTGTTTCCAGTTCGAGATCGATAAATCCCACTGCCATTCTGATTCAAACAATCGGGCGCTTTGGGTGAGTAATGTGAAACAGCTATAAAGCGACATCTTTGGAAAAGCATTGGTATCTGTTAAAAATGCTTGCTTTATAATTTTATGGGTGTAATAAAAATGTCTAAACACCAACTAATAATTGGGAAGTAAATTTAATGAAACTCTGTTTAACTGCTTGCTGGCAAGTCTTTTAAGGTTACACAAGTAGTCACAATCTGTCAATAACTGACAAAATTCAGAACATAAATAAAATGTATAAATCAAATATCGTGAAGTGTGATGTTGTAATGACAGTTTATAGGCTCGTTGTTGCATTATAATTTATTGGATGGATACCTTCAAGGATTTGCTATCTGTCGAATGCTTACTCGTATGCTTATTGTTTTTAGGATAACAATACCAGAAATTTATTACTTGAAGAGTGAAAGAATACATATTTATTTTTTATTTTTTTAGTTTGAATGACTTAAAAATATTTTATTTACATAATATCATCTGCAAGTGTGTGAACATCTGCTCCTATTTTGTGGAAATGTATTTGTGGGTGGCAGTGAAGTTTATTTTGTGTCGAGGAATCATTTTCGTACATTCAGAGATATTCTATTCTTAATTACTATCCATGGTAGTTTCTTTGAAAGAGCTTTCTTCTACTTCTTTCGTTTACATCAGTGCTGTCCAACAGGTGACCCACGAGTTATTGTACATTTTACATCAAGAATTTTATCAAACCTTTGTGTTATAAATCTGTGCTGTCAAAATTAAGTTTCGATGTCTGTTGAGAGAAAACAGAAAATTGTGTTCGGATCTACCCCATGATACATTACAATATGAAAACATTTTATTATAATATTAAAAATTAAGAATACTTTTTTGAAAATAATCAAAAATACTATTTATTATTTCCATCTTGAAATAATATAAAATTTGTCCACAAGAATCAAAATAATGCGTAACAAGTATATAAATATGACCCAGTTGTTTTATTTGTCGGGCAATATTTTGCCGAACCCCATTCTTTGCCAGCCCGATTGATCGATAGAGTAGAGAAAATGGCTTGAAGGCGTAGATAAGTTGGGCAGAGCCGGTTTAAACAATTCAAAAGTGTATTTCTTCTGTGGTCTATTCTTGTTTTGTGGCCACTTGTTGCGCACTAGACCCACCAGTCTCCTAATTTTTAACTAAACGTTTTCTTTGTCTTCAAATTTCCGTTGTTATCCATTTGCCTGACACATTCATAACTAACTTTGGTTTGCGTGACTGAATGTTTGCTAAACTTTATTATGAGATTTCCTACTGGAAACGAATGTGGAATTTTGTTAGTGTGATGTCTCGATGGTTGTGTTGTTCGTGTGATATTTGGAACTGGGTGGAATGTTTCTTTGTTCAATTTCTTTTAACACACTTTGGTTGAAACGGAAAAAAATGTTCGGAGTAATAGAAGTTTGAGTTGCTTGATTTGACTCTCCTCGAAAACTAGGGAGGAAACTTATGAATGCTGATGACCATTGGCTTTACATTCTTCTCCTACAAACCTTAGTACTTGTACAGTAGAACCTATGGGCTCTAAAGACCTTGACGTTGGCAAACCCTAAAGCCCTGAGAGGAAAAAAAAACCACAGTAGAACCTTGGTTATTCAAGCTCCTATTATCCGATACTCCATGTTAATCAGAGGTGCTTAGATCATACATACATATATACATAAGAACACATGCATAAAACAATAATATGAGGTTGTTTTTTAACCTCATATTATTGTTTTATGTATGTATTCTTATCTGTCACTAGCAGATTAATAAATTATTATTATCATTATTATCCGAGGTCTCCATGTTATCCGAGTTGCCACCTCTGATAATACAGAGAAACTCTGATGAAAAGGGTGCCTACAAGTGAAAAATTGTTACAGTGGCACGTTATTGTATTAGCAGAGGCTCATCAAACTTTGGAAAGACATGGCTTCTAAAAAACTACTCAGTTCTGTCAAGCAACTGCTGATAACTGATTTTATGAAAAAAATAATCAGTATTATAATTAAATATATTATTTAACATAATTGAATATATTATCAAATATAACTGAATTTGAAAAATAAATGAATTGTTGTAAGCAAATACATCTGTTTTCAATAATAAAATTATTTTTCATGATTTTCCGTGTGATCTGAGATTTTGATTGTCCAAGACATGTACCTCTTCGGGTAATCGAGGTTCTACTGTATCTCATTGCTTCATTACTTGTGATAAATCCTGCCTAGAATTTAACCTAGAAACCAGAGACCAACTATAAAGATGCTCTGTTTTATACATTATTCTCTTGCCTTTCTTCATTTTCCTTTTCTGAAAGATTGAATCAAAAAACACTAATGAATCATTTTTGGACTATTGGTTAAACATGGTTTAAAACTCAACATTTTGACTCTGAACACAATACCCTCGACAGGTGAATAAAAAATTGATACATTCACAAAGAACAAACATTTAAAACACCACACGTCGCTTTAAAAGACATTACTGTCAACGGTCAGTAATAAGAACAATCATTGGTTTACAGGCATGGATACAAGGGGCCATGACCCCCCTAAAAACCCACAGAGAATGAGTTTCTAGGCGCACAAAAGCGTTTATAATTTTCAAGAAGGTTGACACATTTTAACGATTTTTTATATTTTTTTGTCCTCCACGTGGTCATACGCAGTTTGTACTGTTTTTTTGACAATAAATTTATTATTATTATCATAATCAGTAATTAGTACTGTAGTATATTTGTATCGTCTCAGGAATTGCCAATGCATTCAAATTTTGGGTTCAGTAGAGAGGAACAGTCCCAGTAGTACACAGCACTTAACTTTAATTTTCAAAACCTGCAGGTTCATCGCCATCTTTCACCAATAATTCTGTTTGTTCTTGAAATATTAAATGTTTCTGTACCTTAAATTTTGAATAAAATTTTTGCATCTTAATCAAAATAAATGTGTTGCACCCTTGATCGGAATTGATGGGATGGTCCCTTGCTTGCTTCCTTCCGGAGAGTAAATTAGTTTTTTGTCCTCCACGTGGTCATACGCAGTTTGTACTGTTTTTTTGACAATAAATTTATTATTATTATCATAATCAGTAATTAGTACTGTAGTATATTTGTATCGTCTCAGGAATTGCCAATGCATTCAAATTTTGGGTTCAGTAGAGAGGAACAGTCCCAGTAGTACACAGCACTTAACTTTAATTTTCAAAACCTGCAGGTTCATCGCCATCTTTCACCAATAATTCTGTTTGTTCTTGAAATATTAAATGTTTCTGTACCTTAAATTTTGAATAAAATTTTTGCATCTTAATCAAAATAAATGTGTTGCACCCTTGATTGGAATTGATGGGATGGTCCCTTGCTTGCTTCCTTCCGGAGAGTAAATTAGTTTATTGTCCTCCACGTGGTCATACGCAGTTTGTACTGTTTTTTGACAATAAATTTATTAATTTATTATCACTTTTCCCTGACGCACAAGAATTTTAAAATAAGTAGCGTGTTACTGTACTGAATCGCATATTAATTAACACTTAGATGACCTAAACTTACAATTTGCTTTAGAATTTTAAATATTTTTCTGAGGTTGGGATGGTTTTTGGATGTACTATGCTCAAGACTATA
The DNA here is from genome assembly GCA_002313205.1 of Laupala kohalensis. Taxonomy (NCBI): domain Eukaryota; kingdom Metazoa; phylum Arthropoda; class Insecta; order Orthoptera; family Trigonidiidae; genus Laupala; species Laupala kohalensis. The sequence continues at coordinate 47,653 of NNCF01145039.1, read as the reverse complement.
TTTTTTAGTTATGACCCCGCTAAAATATTAGTCTATATCCGCCCCTGTTGGTTTAGTTACCACTTATTCTCTCATGAGGACGCATGTGGTGTGCATTGTGATGCCAATGATTGTTCTTATTACGTTGACAGTTGACAGTAATGTTTTTTAAAGTGATTTCTGTTGTTTTGAATGTTTGTTATGATTGAAATGTTTGTTTTTTGTGAATGTAAAATGTTTTTTTACCTGAAGAGGGCTGTGTGCTCATTCAAAACATCGTGTTTTAAACTGTGTTGAACCAATAGTCAGAAAATAATGAATTTGTGTTTTATTGAATAAAGTTTTATTGAACAGATGAACTATTCTTTATGATAAAATAATAATCTGTACTTTCAATTTAACCGTAACTGTTTTGTTTTGGATTTAATTTCTCACTTCAATTTCTTATGTTTTTTCAAATGAAGTTCAGTGTAGATCCTATTTCCAACTTGATAGAATACAACCGAGAAAGTTCTATTTCAATCTGTTTTATAGATTTTGTGCGATTCAAGGTCATACAAAGGTTTTTGTAAAAGTAAAATTGTCTTCTGCATTAAGTTGATGAATAGAAGAGTTGAACGGTTCTTATGTACGAACAATACATGTCAGTACTACCAAACTACCAAACTACCAAAATAATCTTTTACTTGATGTCTTGTGTGAGTTGAGAAAGAATATTGGTATGAAATCACAAAATCACATGAGTTAAGGTGCTGAACTAGTTAATTCTTAAATAACTTATTAATTTTTAAGCAATGGTGACTTCATGTGGGTTAGGGGAATATTTAAACCATCACGTATCAAACATTATTGTGAGGTGTAACTTGCTTGACATTAATTAATAGCATGTTAGTGGATACTAAACACTCTTAACTTGCTTTGTTTTGTCATCTTATATTTAAAGGTGTTAGTTTTGTATCTTACCTTTACATTAACATGGAGTTATGTTGTTAATTTTCCTCTATTTATTAACTGAATAATTGATTTATTGCCTGGAAATGTTTACGTAGGCATGTGTTGACAAAATGACTGCATGTGATAAGGGTCATTGACATATTACATCACGCAATATCTGATCTCTTTTACACCACCCCCTTAAAAGAGTTTATTTATGCCCTTTTGCTCTGTTCATTGATAATGATTTTCTGTTTTAATTTTTTTAAAAATTATCGTATACATAATTCATGACACACTTGGCACAAATTTTGGACACTTCCCACCAACTGTGTGATGTGATATGTGTATGCCCTGCTTTATTTTTAATGATAGTAGAAAAAAGAGTTTAAGCTCAGCTATGTCTGTAACGGTGAAGTTGTTTTATAAGAGAACTTATGTTGGAAAAACTTCCATTAAAAATTTTAAAAATTAGACATGTTTTTCAATTGAAAACTAATTTGTTTCAATAGTTATTCAGAATTCCTTATATATGTATGAGAGGAAGTATGAGAAAAAGATAGAGAATATAGCTTCATAGTGTGTATAACGTATTGGGAATTCTTGTATCTTTAATTTGCACAATTGAAAGATTTCTTTTGTATTGAATCAATTTAAGTGTTTCTTCTGTTAGAGGTTATTACTGTCTTTTCTTGTTAAGTATTGCACTGCAAATTGAAATAATTTACATTACAGTTAATAAAGTAGTGGAGACATAATTCAACAATTTTATCTGTAAATTAAGTTTGACAGAAGGTTTTAATTGTGAAAAAAGATCAAAAATGATTTTCTTGCTGACAATGAAAAATTTAACATTTTAGAATTGGTCTTATTTATTTTCCTTTTCCTGAAATGTTGTATGTTTGAAAGTAGTTAGTGTGATAAAACTTCTTTCTAAAATAAAATGAATTGATGTGAATCTGATGAGAAATATATTTTAACTTTCAGAAAAAGGCAAGCAAAACTTCAGAAGGAGCTAGAAGATGCCGCAAGAGATGCTAGGGCGGTTTCCCCTGATAGGTTAAGAGAAGGAGCTGGTCCGTTCATTTCAAATGCTCTTCCTACAAAGTGCACAGCCAAATTTGTAAGTAGCTAATATCCATGTATGTTGACACTGTTTTTTTTTCTGTAACAGATGGAAAAAGCAATAAAATTGTTTGTATTTTTCTCTTATTTAATTTTAATTTATTTTATTTTGTTGTACTAAACAATTTGTAAACATTCATATTTGGAAATTGATTTATCTATGTCTGTCATAAAATATATTAATATGAGTTGTTTCAATTTCATCGTAATTCTCTCTACATCAAAGACAAAGTTTTTGTTTGAATTTTTTTTTTTGATAATCATTTTGTTTTTGTATCTATTGGTGTATTTTGTGAAAGAATAATTTATTGTAAGTTAATCCTATGTTTTATGAGAATGTATTGTTAAAAATGTTGAATTTTATTTATGTTGACAATAAAACGTTGAAACATAACTTCTGTTATTTTGAGTTTTTTCGTACTTTTATGTTGATTTTTTCTGTCGTTTTTGTTTTCTTTGGTTTTGACAACCATTCACTGTATTTGAGTATTTAGTGAAGCACCATTTTTTTTATTGAGAATATTTCATAAAATATATACGAGTTGGGTTCCAAAAGATTACATCAAACTTTTGTAGTTCTAGATGTTGTGATCATTATAAACACTATTTACTTCTTTATTGTGTGAATTACTGCAGTTTCCTCTTTTTTTATTGAATGCATGGAATGTTTTGGAAATTATTGAAATATGAAAAATTATTGAAATATGAAAAATTATGAACATTATTTGTTGAAAATGAAGTTTTGTCATAGCTGTGTCAGACACACCTTTAGGGCATATTTTTTAAGTCTTAGTTTCAGTCTTGTAAAACCTCTTACTTATGGCACTAAGTAATAAGTTTATTCCTCCTTGGAGAAATAAACAATGCTCATAAAACAACAGTAAAAATACTTTTATTTATGTTTTTGGACGCGTGTTAAAACGCTTTTCATATGTTCACTAGCTAAATGATCCCGGTGTTGCCCAGGAGAATGAGTTGGATAGAAAATATTTTGTGATAGAACACAACAATGTATAAAACTTGCAATGAGTGAAACGCAACACAGGATTTTTATAAAAGACACACCAACTTGAAGACATGAGAACGATTCTATCCCTACACCCACTATGGAGTAAAATATTAAAAAATCCAAAATCTCATTTGTAGGTATTAAAATTAGCACTATTGAGGTACAAAAATCAAGTTGATATCTCAATCAGGTTCTGAGATGATAAATATTTTTTATCCAAGCGTGATCAATTTTTGCACACGTTACCTTCAAAACACTACATGATGGTTGCCCCATCCTGTCTCGGGTTTTTCTCTGGTTTTCCTTTGGACAATGGCCGATTTCCATTTCCGTGCATGTCATTTAATATTATATCAACGTTCATTTTGGAATAATAAATTGATATCAGTAAGTCTTTAGTTATTTTTTTATGAGTATTAAATCCATCACTGCCCTTGGACCCTTGAACGGAATTGATGGGATGGTCCCTTGCTTGTTTCCAGAGAGTAACTTAGTTGTGGTCATGCACTGTTTGCAACTGCTTTTTTTGACAATAAAGATTTTTTATTTATTTATTTATTTAGATAGAGTGTAATAAGCAAAAATTAAAAAGGTAATAAAAATGTGGGATGGGGACTGATTTCCGAAATCTCAAACGGACAGTGCTCTTCGTAGTGATTTGAAGGTCGTGTGCAAATTTTCATCATGCTTGAGTTAAACTGTAGATTTGTATGAAAGTCGTACAAGCGTACGTACACACACTGTCCGAGATACTCTTCTTGATGTAGAGAGATTTCACTTACTCTTTCATGTATACATATCATTTAAAAAACCATTTAACCATCACAGATTTTGTTGAAGTTACTTCTCTCTAAGAAGTCTTAGTATTTTTGAACTGTAGTCAGTTTCATTATTTTATTATGTGACATTTTCAATGTTCGTTTCAGGATATATTTTGTTCATTTGGATAGGTGGAGTAGAACCTGTGATATTACCAGAAACAACCTATTAAGAGCTAAATAATTCTATTTTGGAGTTAGTTTTATGAAGAATATTTTTATTATTCTGCTGAAGCTACATTTTCGTATGACAATTGTTATTAGTAAAGACATTTTCTAGTTTAACGAGTAAGATAATCAATAGTAACACTCTTTCACGACAGCATTTACTGTGTTAAAGATTGAAAGAAGGAATTTGAAAAATATTTTTGAAATTGTCTTTGAGAGGTTTCAATGATAGTTAGCTGCAATGACAAACATAATTTGCAACTGCAACAATTGTTTGCTGATTTTGAGTGGTGAAAAGCAATTGGACAACTAATTGAAGTTATTCTTTGAAAAGTTATTGTTCTGTTCTCAGTATTGATTTTGTTGGTTGAAGTAATATATCACTGAACTCAAATGTTCTGTGTTGGGAAGAGGAAATGTGTATTATATCTGTTTTATATTGCTTATTCCTGATGAAACATTCTTTTTTTTATCATAACAATCCTGAAGAGATATTTTAGGGGTGTCGGTAGGAGGGATCTTGAGTAATTTGTTTTTCTTACTTAGTAATCTCTCGTTTCAGTCATTTAAACAGTTTGGTGGAAGTCACAGGATTCTTATCTCTGTTATTATTGGATAAATGGTGCTTTTTTTTATTGAAATTATTTGTTAATTCTTTCCAAATTTTGTTCATTGATTTCTTAGTTGGATATCGGTAAGGCGATACTAGTAAAGATGTGGTGTTGCCTGCTAGAAAAATATTTTTTCAGATAGCACTTTCGTTAGCTTAGCTGGCATTTTCAGTCTACAATGAAACGAAATACAAAAATATAAACAATATATATGAATGCAAAGTACAAGAATTTATTGTTAAGTTTATGAAAATTTGAAATTAATTAAAATATAATAAAGTTTTTAAGTGTATTAGAAACAGAGCAACAAATTAATGTAGAATGAATCTGTGAATAAGAGATAAAAGCTAAAACTAAATCAAAATATAAATAATTAAGTTGACCTCACAAAGCACCAAGTGTCAAAGGGAAAATCTGTGGAAGGGTTCGACGGGACACTATTTAAGAACTACAGGTAAGTAGGGGTGGGGTTCAGTTAGAGCACTGACTGGGAAAGTCCTGCGAGTAAATTGGTTATATATTTTTGTATTTCGTTTTATTTTAGACTGAAGATGCCACCTAAGCTAACGAAAGTTCTTGCATGATTGTGTTGCCATATGGCTCATATTAATTTAGTTTTATGTGTACTCAACGTGGCACAGTTGTGTACATAAATTCTTTAGCCCTATCCTGGCCCGGGTTTTTCTCCGTTTTTCCTTCGGGTAGAGGCGGATTTCTTATACAGGTTCTCTAGGCTTTGTCTAGGGGCGTGTTTATTGTAACAATAAATCGTTAATTTAGTGTTTTTTCAACTCTTATGATTTTTAAACACTATACTCAGAATAATCTATAGTTCGATAATAACTTGTACATGTAAATTTACAAACATATTTGCGTTAAATTACAAACATATTGACATTATATATGTATTATAACTCGCAGCTAACTTTTTATCTTATCTAGGAACTTTTGCTGAAATTTTTGAATCCGCCTCTGCCTTAGGGCCCTTGATCGGAATTGATGGGATGGTCCCTTGCTTGCTTCCGGAGAGTAAATTAGTTTATTGTCCTCCACGTGGTCATACGCAGTTTGTACTGTTTTTTGACAATAAATTTATTATTATTATTATTATCGGTAGGAGTGAGCTGAATGTTAAATCCCTAGCCTCTGCCTTAGACCTCCCTTGCTTGCTTCCGGAGAGTAAATTAGTTTATTGTCCTCCACGTGATCATACGCAGTTTGTACTGTTTTTTGACATTAAATTTATTATAAAATTTATTATTACTATCTGAATAAATATTTTACTAGTAGACAACACCACATCTTTTCATTTATTCATAAATATTTGTCTAACTGACGTTTTTCAATACTTCTTTTGGAGGGAAAATGTCGAGAGCTTATTCATCAGTTCTTGGAATGTTGGAGGAGATTGGAGAACATGTATGTGTCACTTTGCTCGATGCAGGATGCACACGACGGAGAAGTCCATGCAGTTCGGTGGAGTCCCAGTGATCGACCTTTGGTTGCCACTGGAGGTGCTGACAGGAAAGTGAAGTTGTGGGACATTTCAAAGAGTAAGTATATCTTTGAGTGGAATCTTTGCTGTACGAGAACAACAGTATACCTTTTTTATTGGACTTAAATGAATTATATTTGCTTTTTCCTCAAAGATTTTGTATCATACAATTTCTTCAGGTGTTTGCCAAGTCAATAACTTCTCTCAAACAGAGTAAAATTTTACTTCTGATGAAAAACATTTTCTGCGCTGAGTAACAATTATAAGGTAATATTTTATTGCTAAATATTAATGCATATTAAGTAGTATTTATTAATTCTGGATGGGGAGAGAGAAATTCTTTGAAGCAGTCAATAGTATTTTTAGAAGTGATGTCATGATTGAGACTGTATTACCAATAATAACTACACTAAACAATATGGAGTGATCCCGAATTCATGAAATAAACTTTAAGGGTTGCTACAGGACACTGTAACCATCATTAATTGTATAGGAATGTACGGGGACAATTGACACGCTGAGGCACAAACACATGAAATGTGTGAACTCATTGTTCAAATGCCTGTAGATTATGCATGTGTGTGTGTGAAATACCTGGCATCTTTGAATGTGTACACCAATTGCACGACATATACTGTCAGACCTGTTGGTGGATGCAATTTTGAACAGTTGTTGCTAACATTGCTCTTGTCAATGACGCTGTCATATAACACTTTGTCTTCCCTTTCATCTTTGATTTCTTATGTTTGCGCTTCATTGCATCACTTGCACCCAATTCCTATACAGTTAACATTGTTACAGTGTCCTGTACCAACCCTTAAAGTTTATTTCATGAATTTGGGATCACTGTATTGTTTAGTGTAGTTATTGTGGGAAATACAGTATCAATCATGACATCACTTTTAAAAATACTATCGACTGCTTCAAATAATTTCTCTCTTCCCTTCCAGAATTAATAAATACTACTTAATATGCATTAATATTTAGCAATAAACTATTACCTTATAATAGTTACTCAGCGCAGAAAATGTTTTTCATCAGAAGTAAAATTTTACTCTGTTTGAGAGAAGTTATTGACTCGGCAAACACTGAAGAAATTGTATGTTACAAAGTATTGAGGAAAAAGCAAGTGTAATTCACTAATGTTCAGTGATGGTGTATTATTGTTCTCGTACAGAAGTATACGACGTAATGTACACTTGACATTTTGACGTAATATACACCGACTTCTAGGATTACAATAAAGATAAGGTAAAGCTTGCATGTTTTCATTTTTATTCCTTTTTGTAAATGCGAAAGATAAATATTGTTTGTAAACATTATTTTTAAAAGTTCAAGTTAAACCTATTAAATATTTTTATTCTTCAAATTTCGAATCATCTGTGATGGTATTGTAGAATAACAAGCTGCACTTGACTATAACGTGGACAAAAATTATTCCCCTTATGTTCCCCATCATTATTCAGTTGTGTTCTGCACAATAATTCTTGTTATATTAATAAAAGAAAAGTATCACTGATAAGTTTGTTGAGTAGCTTGTTTTTGTTGAATTGTAGAAAGAATAAATTTTACCATCAACATTCGTACTTAATTTTGTTTGATGTGATTTTTTATTTAGATTTACAAAGTAGTGCTTGCTTCCGGAGGGTAAGTTAGTTTATTGTCCTCCACATGGTCATACGCTGTTTGTAACTGGTTTTTTGACAATAAAGTTTATTTATTTATTATATATCAATAAGTTAATAATCTTTGAGATAGTGTTGTAGGTCAAAGAAGCTTGGGAATTGGTGGTCTAGAGAGTGAAGTAATAGTACGATATCATCTTTCTATTCAATGTCGGTGTAACATTTTTGAACATATATTGTGTATTTCTTGATTTGTATAATCAGAGATTGCTTGCTTTGGTGATAGTGTCAAATTTACATATTTTTCATGTTGCAATCTATGTTTCAGTTCATAATTTACGTCTATATTTACTCTATCGCTGAATATACAATACAACCATTCCTGGACACACAATTTGCGTTTATGACACAAATGATTATAAGACTTTTGTGTCATAGACAGAAATGTTCACACTACATTTCAACTCCAGTTTGAGTCTTCATCAGGTATACATACATTATATAAGCCTACAAAACATAGTTACAAGACAGTTTGACTACTAGCAATTAAAATCAACATGAATGGTAAGCAAACATGACTATTACAAACAATTATAAATATTGGACAATTTTTAGTGTCCAATTGTACTTTGAGACTATGTAGTTCCTTTTTCTTTGTTTTGAAAATTATAGTTTTCAGAATTTACTTTTTTTTTTGAAAAAATTTATAGGACAACTTTATTCTGTTCTTTCCTGTCATCTTTGTGTTTAGATATTTGTTGAATTCAGGAGAGGTTTTTTAGTGGGTATGGTCGAGGTATATGTCGAGTCCCACATATGAGGAGGAGTCACTACGGCTCTTCCCTACGGTGCGAAACTGCATTTTTCCCCACCTACAAGGGCTGTAAAGACCTCGACGTTGGCAAGCCCTAAAACCCCAAGGAAAACAAGAAGAAGAAAAACTATGTAGTTAGCTATTTATGTTTAACATTTCTGAAATATATAATTTTTGATAATTCTTTATTTTTTGACCAAAATTTTAATATTTTCCAATCCATCATGTGATGATTCATTATAACATTATTCCCTGTATAATTGATTATTTTCTTCTCTATTCACTTACTCTAGTTTTGAGACATAATTTAGTTTGTTCTTTGTAACATACCCAGCCAGCATCACTGGGCATTTTAGACATATTCTGAATTTAAGATGAGACACCAATCATTTGTCCAACAATTACAATTATTTGTTATAGACATGTTTTTTTTATAATTGTTGATTTTTATTACTTTTTGTCAAATTCTCATGTAACAGTGCTTCATAAACTTGTTTTAAGTACGTACACCTTCTGAGGACAAACACCGGAGCTGAAATGTTAAGTAAAAATGCGATTTGTATCTATGATTGGTCAGTTTGATTATTCAACATATTTTTAATTTGCTGATAGTATTTGTATATTTAGCTCAACTAAAACCATGAAACATAGTTCTATTTATCTATTGTGACTGACACTTTTTTCAATTATTATCAGTTTGATGGTATGAGAGGGTTCGTTTGTGGTGAATGAAAAGACCTTAATGACATCCTTTACAACATCAGACACATCTTTCTTAATTCTGTGAAATGATTTACCTTAAGGCGTGAAAGTAAAACCGATTGTGCATTCTGAAGACGGAACAGCCCTTTGAATGAATTGTAGGTGAAGAAAACAAAATGATGAATTTTAATTTTCTTACCTTGTATGAATAGAAAAGTCTTAAACTCATGTCTGTGCAGTATTCCTGCTGAGAAGTATTAAAACATCTGACTGCAGGCAGGTAATTGTTAAGGAATAACTTAGAATAAGACGAAGTGGATTAAAACAATATAATAAGATATGAAGGGAAACGCAAAATTAACAACAAATTAGGAATTTATCACATAAATAAAACAAAAGGTAAATACGAGAGATGGCATTAAAATATATATATTTTTTTTTTCTTCTGCAACATCATGTTCTTTTGATGGATTTGTTAAATTAGTTATACATTCATGAACAAAGATAAATTTTTATTATTTATTTAATAATGCATATTTCATATAGACTGTTGCCCAATAAGTTTGATACATATTTGTATACAATGAATACAATACACAGTAGCTTATTTATTTATCAGTCTCCTACAATAACAAATATAACTCATTCAGAAAATAACTTTTTGCTACATTTACAAATGTGCTTTTAGGAGTCAATATAACATCAAGATTGGAGTCATTTAACTATCTGCACGTACGCCACATGAGTGCATTTTAACTCAAATTTTATTTCAATTTTGGTATATAAAATAATTCTTTTTTCTCAGATATCTCATTTTAACGTCCCAAGGTATCAGTGACAACTCTGAAAAGACTAATTTATTGTTCAATAAGTCATATAATATTTTATTGTCGTTTATGTTTCTGTATGATTTGACAGAACTCATTTGGGGAATATTTGCAATTTGTGAGTAGTCATGAGATAAACTTGGTGAGGGCAGGTATAATTTCCATGCTGCTAAATTTAATAAAAGTGTGTTGTATTCTTTCTAGTTAAATGATATTGAAATTATAATGTGGAGACCATATTGGTGATGGATACATAATAATTGGTGTTACTAAAGTGGAATCTAATGTTTTTTACTGTTGATAGCTGGTCAACATGAAAACCGTGGTATGTTGGTGGGGAGCAGTGCAGGAGTGATGTCCGTGGACTACGATTCGAGTGGCACCAACATTGTTGCTGCATCGTCCGACTTCGCATGTCGAGTCTGGACTGTGGAGGACAAGCGGATGAGGGTGAGTTATTTTACGTAAACTGTTGCTGAAGTGCATTATCAAGTGAAGTTCATATTTTTTGAGAAAGTTTAAAATCTACGATGACATAGTTGTGCGTTGTTACAGTGACTGTGTTAATTTTATAGGAATAACATTATTTTGAAAAATTTGTTGCTGTTCAAAATTTTGAGGAAATATTGAGCACGGTAAGAAGAATTAACTTTTGACATGTACTTACACGTTCACATCTTCATACCCATTTCTTATATACTTGTAACAATTCTCATTCACTTATCGGGTCTATCCCCACATTGCTTTGTTTTGTTTAAATATCCTCTCCTAGTAACGCGCTATGGAAAATGAGGTGTAGACGGTGTTTTTTATAATTATTTCTATTCTGTAGAGGATCTTTTCACTTGTTGTTTAATACTGAAATTTCTAAATATATTTTACTATTAAACTTTTTTTTATTTCAATTATTTGCTTGTTATGGCCTTTATAAAATTGTCCTGTGATAAAATAGGTTATCCTTTAAACAATTTTTTTAATCTATATAATTAGGGTTTGTTTAAATCAAGTTTAAATCCAGCAAGTTTCACTTTTGCTGGATCCACCCGTTTACTTTTCTTGAAATATTTTGCCAGGTATGAAAAATTTGAGAGAATTATCATGAATGTGGAATATAAATGAAGATAATAAATTATTGGCAAAATGTAATTAAAAGCTGCATGTGACCTTGTTGAGGATATCAAGTTAATTGCGTCTCTGTGACCGAGGGAGAGTCTGAACCAGAAATTCCAATAGAAGGGAAATCAGGAGAATAACCCAGACTGTGATGCAAAGTACAGAGGTCATGAACACAACTGGTGAAAGTTTGAATACCGTATGGGCAAGTGACAAGAGGCAAAAGTGTTGGTCATGTTCTCGTACTAAGCAGTTGATTACTTCCTCATTGTATTGATTTAAACCTTAGAGTCATAAACGAAATTTGGTTCTATTAGATGTGAAAGCTGTCACCCTTGAGTTAATGAGTTGTAAGTCTATAGAGAAAACAAATTGAATTGACTAAATCATCTCTCATTTTAGTCTATCAAAAATATCTTTCATTTTAAAATTTGTTTTCCTTTCTGGGTAGAGTATGTACCCCACGTAGCCCTCCATGTACATATTTTCTACCAGCGTTTCTACGTATTTTGTGGAACCTGCCATTATTATAATGCATCTCTACTGATTTGGGGAAAACATTTCATCAAAGAGCTTTTGTGCCATTTGGAGAATGTGTTCTTTTCCTTTGTGTTGTACGGAGATCTGTAGGAACTCAGAAGAACATATTCTCAGCTGCCTTCTCTCTACAAAAGCTTTATTAGATCGTGTCTATGGCGCAAAAGCACTTACGCCCAACGAGGAAATGAAGACGTATAATATAAAAGAAATATGTGAAGAAAGTGACACCCAATGTGCATGTGCTTTGCAAGTGCTTATGCTGAATGCGATGCATGTGGTAATGAGAGTGATAAGGATGCGTTCCTTGCTCATGGTCATACACAGTAATGAAATTTTAAAAAAACAATCTAGAACATAACAAAATATTTCACAAGAAGCTTTAAAGTTTATTTCATGAAAGTGTTAGAGAATGAATCACACCCCTAACTCACTTTAAGGTGGGGTATAATAATAATAATAATAATAATTTTTATTGCCAAAAAAGCAAAAGTTACAAACTGCGTCGTATGACCACGTGGAGGACAATAAACTAATTTACTCTTAAGGGAAGCAAAAGCAATGGGACGTATTCCATCAATTCCGATCAAGGGCAATTCCTAAGGCAGAGGCGGATTCAAAAAAATTCAGCATAAGTTACTAGATAAGATGAAAAGTTAGCTGCGAGTTATAATACTAATATAATGTCAATATGTTTGTAAATTTACATGTACAAATTATCTAACTATAGATTATTCTGAGTATAGTGTTTAAAAATCATAAGAGTTGAAAAAAACCCACTAAATTCACGATTTATTGTTACAATAAACACGCCCCTAGACAAAGCCTAGAGAACCTGTATAAGAAATCCGCCTCTACCCGAAGGAAAAACGGAGAAAAACCTGGGCCAGGATGGGGCTACAGAATTAATGTACACAACCGTGCCAAAGTTGAGTACACATAAAACTAAATTAATATGAGCCATACGGCAACACAATCATGCAAGAAAATAGTTTTTGAAATTGTTATAAGTTATTTAAGAAGTGCTACAGCAATGGCGTGATAAAGTACAAGACGTATTTAACTTTTATTAAAGTCAATAAATTCTTTTACAGTGTAGAAGTACTGGTGCAGGAGGTAGTTTTTAACCGCGGTTTTGAAGATATTCAATTTCATAATATCTTTTATATTCTTGGACAGGTAATTAAATAAAATGATTCGCGAATAATATGGTCCTTTGCCCTTTGCCCTCAAGGGTACTAAAATATTTTTACCCTCCTAGGGTTAATGCAATTAACCTTTCATCTGTTGTGCAAGGTGAAATTAGCCAGGAGAGAATGTTTGATGCAGATGCAAGTGATATGTTCTGTCAGTCACTGATATCGTCAAGCTCTGAATATAAGAAAAATAACTGATACATTGGGAATGTTATGCTGTATTTAATTGGACATCTTCAAGTTGATTGTTTCCATGTATATTTTATTAATGTCTTGAGGATAGTTCATTTTTGAATCACATCTTTTATAAAGAAAATTTTGAAAAATATATCCATTGATCCTGAGTTGTGATTATTTTTTTTTTTTTGATACAAGCCCTTTAGGATATACATAAAAATTTTAATAATTAACTATTTTATAGTGTATAATATTATACAAAATTTTGCCTTAAATTAGATTACAAAAATAGTATCTTAAATATTGATTTTAGGAATTATAAGACTTATTAGTATCTTACTCTTGCAGTGATAAGAGTATTCTTAATCAGAGACATGGTATCAACATGTGCAAAATTGGCTGGAGTAATTATTTTCTTCCATTTACATCATAATGTATATACTGATCAGTAATAGACATAATTTCTGCCACAAGNTCATAATGTATATACTGATCAGTAATAGACATAATTTCTGCCACAAGTTATTATTATTTTTTTTTTGTGGGGCTTTAGGGCTCGTCAACATCGAGGTCATTAGAACCCAAGTTACCTTACTTAACTCTGCTTACTTGAAATTATGAGGAATATTCCTTCAAACTGTATAATTAATTGTAAAGAATTGTGACTGTAGTATAGTCAAATATAATATATATTTTGTGACATGAAATTCGCAGTGTTTCGACTTGATGTTGAAGTTTTCATCAGGTGAACAAATTACAACAAGAAACATAACAACAGAACAATTGAAAACTGTTCTAGCTAATTTACTTTGTGAATGAAGGGCTCTAATGACCTTGACGTTGATGATCCCTGAAGCCCCAAGAAGAAGAAGAAAAACTTTGTGAATGCAAATAAGAAACCACTCCATCACATCTGATCCAAGTGTTTGAAAGGAGTCCGGAGAAAATCGCAGAAAGGAAGTGCGAGGTTGACTTCTATAACTTACAGCTCTTTGGGTATTGTTTGGTCTTTTCCATTTGTTAAGTATTTGAAAGTTTATTTAATTTTGAGTCATAAATTATATTCTTAGATAAAAGGAAAACTTAAGTTATAATTGAAAAATGCATTGCTTCAGTGTATTTTTGTAATATAATTCATTATATTGAGAGAATACAGTAGATGAGGCCTTTTCTATTTCTGTAAATATATTTAGAAATTCCATTCATTCATGAATCTAGAAGCGATTTCTTCTTTGTCATTCGTGTCTTCGTTTAGTTTCTTAGAAAACTATTTGAAGGATTTGTAAAAATATAAGTAATCTTTCTGTGAGAGAAGTGTTACTAATATTAAGTATGGTGTAACTGGTATTTGTGTTGTTGAAAATTTGTAGTACTATGATTTGCAAGTTTCAAGATAGTGACACTGTTATTTATATAGTAATGTGTGTGGAAGAATTTTATGTTTATTGTCCTCCACGTGGTCATACGCAGTCTGTACTGTTTTTTGACAATAAATTTATTATTATTATTGTTATTAGTGATGTTTGTTCTACAAAAAGATATCTTATTTTCATACAATTTAAATAGTTTTTTGTGATTTTTTGGATGAGCTTATGTTTTGGAATGATATAGGAAAGGGGAGGTGCAATAATGTTTTGTTTTATTTGTGCCTCTGCGTAATAAGTAATGAATTTTTTTATTGTAGATCCTTTTGTATTTCCATGTCATTCAGACCACAAACAACTGCATCAGAGAACTTTTTTGTCACAAACATTTGTCAGAGAAATAAATCAAAATATTTTTTATTTAATTGCACTATTAGTCATTCTTGTTGCCATGTATGTGTAAATAAATATATAAATAAAAATAAATAAACAAACTTTGTTGACAAAAAACGCAGAAACAAACTGCGTATGACCATGTGGAGGACAATAAACTAAGTAAGTAAGGGACGTATTCCATCAATTCCGATCAAGGACCCTAAGGCAGAGGCGGATTTAACATTTCAACATACTCCTAACGATACAAATAGTTTGACACATGTTATAGTATTGACATAATAGCAACAAATATTGTATTTAATAAAACATAGGAAAGTCATTTCACAAGTAAGTATTATTATCAAACTATAAATCATTCAGAAAGTATTGTTGATAATTGGTAACTATGGAATAACACTAAATTAGCTAATAATTATTGTAATGGTTGCCTCCCCTAAGCAAGAGCATAGCGAGTCTTTATAAAAAATCTGCCTCTACCCGAAGGAAAACCGGAGAAAAACCCGGACCAGGATGGGGCTACAGAATTAATGTACACAACCGTGGCAGGGTTGAGTACATATACAACTAAATTTATATGAATAATAAGACATAATACAGGCATGCTGGCAAATAGTTTTGAAATTTTGTTCAGATATTTTGAAAGTACTGCAAATGCATATAAGAAATGTACAAAAAATGCATATTACCAACAAAAGTATGGGAACAGTGCATGAGAGTCTGGTTTATTACTAAAAATAATTATATGGTGTTTAAAACAAGCAGCACTTTTTACATGAAAAAAATTACAATAGTCAGCTACAAAAAGGAAAAATTTTATCATGCAAAAATGAAATTTCTACAAGGTTGAATTGAAAAATTAATGGATGTACAGTAGAACCTTGATTATCCGGGGTAATGATGAGGAGGGGTCACACGGATAAATTAAAACCATGCTTAATCAGACACTTTATTTAATGAATCATGTACATATACATAAATACATGCATACATATGTGTGTAGAGTGTCACATTATCAGTAATCACAATTTTAAGTAATGAGTCTTAGTTTCTTGCAGTTTTAAATGATTTTCCTTACTTCAGTCCTAATATTTCTCAAATTCATTGTGTCCTGGAAGTCAAAATTTTATTGGTACCTGTCTCTAAGTTTTGAGGAACCTATGTATAACTGTGGAAATAGTAAGTAGTAGTTGGATTTATATATGATAATACATTTATTGTCAAAAAGCAGTACAGATGGCGTATGATGATGTGAAGGACAATTGACTAATTTACTCTATAGTAGAAATTGTAGTTGAAATTCTTTTTTTCGTTGGAAGAGGGAGCAGCACGTTTAGTTGCGAACACTGCATGTGTCGTTGATATATATGTACGCATTTATGACGACTTATGCGACTGTAATTTGAGACAAGTTGATGGCTTCAGGTGTATTTTTCTCCGTTCAAGTTGCATGGTATTTTCCTCTCTGTTTGGACATGAGGAAACCTGAACGCGTGAAATTAAGTTGTAGTGATACGAGGTGGTGGAGCTCATACTAAGTGATGAGGATATGTTGTGTAGAGGACATGTAATAGTGAGGTAGTACTACAAAATCATAAAATATATTCGTAGATTTCTTTGGAAATATGCTCATCTATTTTTATCAATATCCCGTAGCTCATTTTCCTGTAGTTATGTTTTGGATGATTGTATTCAATTACATGAAAACAAGTTTCCTCGCTGTTCGTCGAAATGTGACCGCAAAAAAGGAAAAGGCTTTTCATGTGGAAAAGAAATTATACGTGCTGACCTTGTTCTGATTTCCGACCCATCGCCAGAGAGCGTGTCGGTGCGGGTGAAGGCGGATAAAAATAAAACTCGTGTTATTCGTTGGACTACGCGTCAAGAGAAAATTATGCTGAAGGTCGTCGCAGCGAAAGAAAAAGTAACCAAGAGATGTAACCAATGGAGCGAAAGCGCGTTCTTGTCATATGTCTGCGGGGGGGGGGGGGTTAGCCGAATGTAGTCCCACCCATTTCAGACGGCATGCCACAACACCCACACAAAGGTTGCTATTACCCTTTGAAAAGCTGACAATGATATATAATCTATAGTTCGATAATAATGCGTACTTATGAAATTCATTTTTTGTGTTAAAGACAAATGTGTTGATATTCTATTGATATTATAATACATAGCGAACAATTTTTGTTCTTATCTTAAGAAAGAGCTGAATTGTTAAATCTGCCATTACCCATGGGTCCTTGATCGGAATTGATGGGATGGTCCCTTGCTGGCTTCTGGAGAGTAAATTAGTTTATTGTCCTCCACGTGGTCATACGCAGTTTGTTCTGTTTTTTGTCAATAAATGTATTTATTTTACCCCAGGCACTGTTCTTTCAGCCAAAGGTTAGAGATCAAACCTTGTGTCAGTCACAATTGACGTATGACGAATCGGCTGATGCAGGCGATGGCAGCAAACAAACATAAACACACTAGGATTCTCTTGACACGTAATGAAACGCCCACATGAGTGTCTATAGCGAGAGGAAGAGTCGGTTGACAATCTCTTAGCAAAATGCGGAAGGTTTCATTGGCTCCTCCTCAAAGACGTCTGTCACGTGGTCTTTAGACTCCTCCTTCTCTCCTTCATTCCTCTTCTTTTCTTTTCTTTTCTTTTCTTTTGCTTTCGAGAGCTTTTGCAATTGCGTTGAAGCAGCAATATTTCTTCACACTGACATGTTTGTTGTGTGTGCAAAGTCGTATGCCTTTTCTTGAACATTGGGATAGCATCAGGGCNGGCGCGTCGCGGGGCGGGGGGGGGGGGGGTTATATCTAAGTATGTCTAAGTCTCGCACCAAATTTACAAAATGATCTACAATTTTATTGATTTTCATTTTCTTTTTCAGAATAATCCATGATAATAATGTTAAAGATCATCAACATTGATGGATGTTTCGTACATAGTTTTACAGAGTGAATTCGAAAATTGAATAAATATTTATGAAATATTTTATATTATTCATATAACGGGTGGGTATAATTAAAGGTACCCTGTTTAGATGTGCGTAGAGCCCGTTCTGGTGGGCATATTTCGTTGAAACCTGGTAAATACGTTATTTGGACCACGATGAAAAGAAATTTGCAATAAAAAATAGTTCCAATTTCGACCACCAGAGGAAGTAGGCAGCACACAAAAGACAAAGAAGACAAATTGGAAACACAAAACTTTATTGTGCTCACATTTTTTCAATACGCTTTCCATTTGCGTCAATGTCAGGTTCAAAGCGTGTTATAGCGTTAGTTTATGTAAATTAGTGTATTGTCCTTCTCGTGCTCATGCGCAGATTTTAATTGCTTTTTCCACAATAAATTCATTTATTTATTTCAATAGTTTTTTTAAAAATATTTATTTAATCGGCCCGTCGTACTTTGTGGCTCCTGAACCAGAAGTGAAGACATCAATTAAAGAATATTTAAATGAGGTACAGTTGTATTTCCACAAATATAAGTTTCACACAAACAAATTTAAACTCTATTCAGTTCCTGTAATTTAACTACTAACTATCAACAATTAACTACAAACAATTATTTATTTTGCAGGATCCCTTTCTCTGACAAATTTGTTCTATTATTGTGACACGATTTTCAATTTTTACTGCTTTCGTATTAAGAATGTCATTCATTCATCTTTGAAGGCCCCGTTTTCTGCATTCGGAAATCAACTGCCCCCTTTCCCCCACTCAATTTTTTTCGTCGTTTGATCGTCGCTCTTGGAATTTGGTTCGCATCGCTTTTTTTTAATAAAGCAACATTTTTTTTCGCTGTTACGTTCTGTTAATAATTACCTGACCGAACATTGAACTTACAACTATCGGTAGGAAGAGTTCTGCAAAATTTAAGTTCGATACGTGGCTTACTTTTCTTGATCTGGATTTTTTTTCTTCAATGTATTTGTGCATCTCTCTACAGACACTCCTCTGAATTCCTTGTTTGTTTATTTATTTATTTATTTTATGCCTTTTGGCTTTTGGTGAGGTTCTTTTGGCCATGAGACCTGCTCATCCACCTAACCGTTGGAATTGCGGAAGGGAATTGGGAAGGAGAACTGTTGGGTTGTTCAGTCTTATTCCAATTGATTCCTTTATGCAAAATAGTCTTATTCAACTCACAATGGCGCCGGAGATAAAATTTGTAGCTTTAATTCGCATTAATGTCCCAGTTCATACATTCAGCTGTGAACCTTCCTTCCTTCTATCCACCTGCTTTTATCACTTACTCTTACTATTACTAACTATCACCTGCTAACACCTCCACTTGTGTCAAGTTGTTGGTAAACCCAGCTAACAACAGCCTATGCTACCCATTTCCTACCTCCCATCACCCCATGTAGATAAGCTTCAATAGCACTAAGCTACATTTCTCATTTACAAATACTACAACAAGAAGAAATTGATTGTGAGGCTTATATTTTGGACGTGAAGAGATCCCGTGGCCGTAGAATGCCGCCGAAAATCAATGCAATGCGAAGTCAATGGATGGAGGACAGCCACTCAATCGGAGGGAAGTGCATTGTGCTGCGGATGTGAACGCGAATTCCAACTAATGCTTTCCTACGACCCTCATAGATTGCGCTCCCAGCGATAAGGCAATTAAATACCGTGGGCTCCACTGAACGCACGATCATGTTTCGTCATTATATTGGAACTAGTCGAGAGATACGAATCGTGGAAAGAGTACTCTTCACAAATGAATGGGATTTCTGTTAGCTGAAGCAGAAGCATTCGAGGCTTGACAATTATTTTCCAGAACAAAATCTCTTCAGAATTATCTGTCGTCTCTCTTGGACTTGGAAGGAGTAATTTTCGGTCCAGGCGACGCAGCGTGTCTGCATTTGTATGCAAATTGCATCTTTATTAGACATTTTAGATACTTTGAAGGAAGGAAATCTTGATGGTAATTTTTCCTTCTTCCATAACAATCTCACTAATATATTTGAAATGTTTTCTCTGTTTCTTTGTGAGGGAAGTTGTTTGCATTTTTTACAAGCGAAATATCCTCCTGAAAAAATATTCTTTTCCCGATTTTATAGAGAAAATCTCGACGAGTAATAATGAACTACCATTGCTTAGATCTATTTTCCACAGGAAAATTCAAGTTCTTACCAAATGTTGGAATGTTTTAAATAATAAATATTAAAACATAATTTATCTCGCAATAATGTATCATATAATTATCTCGTAATACCACGTATAATTTATACGTTCTGGGTAATTATATCCTTAAATATATCCAACACTGCTTAATTGCATCCAAAAAGTACTCATAGCGGTTCTACCGTGAAGAATAGAGTCTTCGCGACCCTCCGAACATCCCTAGCGGACCCACCTAGTCGGGGCCTGTGGATTGAGAAGGATTTCAAGGATGAAGAGTCTTCTGGTCGGCGGACTTCCCTTCTCCTTACACAGGCACGAATGTGATGGTAACAGAAAATAAGAGATGCATATATTTCTTCCGTGGACCCTTTCCACACGTGGAGAAGATATGTGATAGCTTTCGGTCAGGTGAAAATGGCGTCGAGCCGGGAATCGAACCCGGGATCTCTGTTTCGATCGCAAGAGAGTTGACCACGACACCACCCTTTCGTCTTCCACGACTGTACACCACTTATCACATATCTACTCCACGCGTAAGAAGTATACACATAACTAACCTCAACACGCAGATACTCGAGTGAAACTGGTACTTACGGTAGCACTAGCGCGGGTACAATTAAATCACTAAGATATCTGAAATCGGCAAAAGAATAAATATAATACACGATTAATACATTGCGTCTTATGGAGAAAACACTTATATTCAAAAAAAAATACCAACTTTTAAATCACAAAAGTGACAGAAGTTTACTTTGGTTCGTAGTGAATTTTCCTTTGAAGTATTTTTTACATCACTTTTATTTATATGTCATCGGAGATCTGAGAAATATATTTCACTTTTTCCTTTGAGGTGAGACGCGCTCTGCCGCCATGTTCTTGCACTTGTCCTCTTGCGCATCTCAAACGCGTCAAGCGGGTTCCGGAATATTGCTAGTACTATATTATTAACTTATAGATACCAATTAAATCATGGTTTTTTCATCGTTATTATTCATTTTATGACAATTGCAACAATAATAATAAAGTAAACAATTATACATCTGAGTGATTTGGAGTAAGTGGGGGTTGGTCCCACCTTAAGGGCGCACAGCATTGTGTACTTGTATCTCTCAGGTCTTCCGGGCTTTAGATCTGGATGGAAACGGTGCACAGTTGTGGAAGGCGAACGGGTGGTGAAGTGGTTAACACCCCTGCGATGAATGCAGGAGTTCCTGGGTTCGATTCCGGGGTTCGTTGCCATTTTCACCTGACCGAAAGTTATCAGGAAGTTCTCGATCTTCCCCAGTAGAAATGTTAAAAGACATTACTGAAGAAACAAATCCTATTTAAGTATTTCGTTAATTGTTCGTCTCCTAAAGTTATGAGAGAAGAAGCGAGTTGTTGAAGTGATGTTGGTTTACGATGTCCTTCGAGTGGGAATAAAGCGCTATGTCACTCTTCCGTCCTCTCGCGGAGCAGAATGACGAGTTCTTGAATGACGTGTTTATCTATCTGGACCGAAGGAATGAAGGAACGAACGCATTAAGAGGCAGGCAATGCAGGAAGTTGGATTTAAGTGTCGCTGCATCAGACGACGTCTCTGCTTTACTTTGCTTCCCTCGCAGGTGTTCGAAAGAGGAGGAGGAGGAATCAGATGATTCATTGGTCTCTGAGAGGAGGAGGACGTTGACCGGTTGGTCCCTTCTCTACGTCTCTCGTGATNCCCCCCCACCACCATCACGGCACCTGAACTCTTAACAGATAAAACTCAAGTTGATAATAATAATAATAATAATAAGTTCATTGTCAAAAAAACAGTACAAACCACGTGGAGGACAATAAACTAATTTTCTCTCCGGAAGGAAGCCAGGGAGGGACGAATTCTTCGTTTTATTTTTTTTGACCCGAGTGTTGGTGGTTAGTATTTATGATACTAAGGTCGAGAATACTATTGTGTGTGTGTGTATATGTATGTGTGAAGATGAAGAACTAATTTTCCTCGATATATAGATAGTATTACTTTTTGAAGCCGTTAATTTATCTCCTTGGAATCCTTTTGTATAATACTTTTGTTGAGCGCGGAAAAAGACGTCGAGGAAGCCTCCGAGAAAGCGGTTTCTTGCGTCTTCTGACCCCACCTTCTGCACAGTAGCAGCAATTGGCATGTAATTCTGTGCGAGGATGTAGATCGCGCTGGTGCTGTCTAGGTTGTTGATCCGAAGCGTCTGCTCCGTCATACCTGGAAACCCTCCTCTCCCCTCCCCTCCCCTCTTATCCCACCCATCTCTCTTTCTCTCTTTGATGAGGTGCTTTACTCGCCTTCTACGTAGCCAGGAAGTGATTTGTTCAAAGGAGAGACGATCAGCTGCTATACGGCGCCGGTTTTTGTGTATTTTCTATTTTGACCCTTCGCTCGTCACCACGCGGTGGGCAATAAACTAAGTTACTTTCCGGAAGGAAGGAAGCAAGGGACCATCCCATCAATTCCGATCCGAGGGTCCTCCTCAGGCAGAGGCTAAGGATTGAAAAATTTCAGCTTCACTTTACTCCTGAGATCGGAATAAAAATACGAGATACCTACTACGTCTTATAATATCAACAGATATTAACTAATTTGTATTGAATAAAACACAAGAAAGATAGTTCACTACTACCCTCTAGATTATTCGGAAAATATTCTTTATAAATCGCAACTATCAAACTATCTCTAAATTCCACATTTATTGTTTCATTAGATGCCGCCCCCAGACGAGAACCTACACAGGGGCTCTGTATATAAAACCCAACACACCTCTCTACCCCAACATACAATTTATGTACACAATCGTCTCACGGTTGAGTGCAAATGAAACTAAACTTATATTGATAATAAGACAATGCAAGCATGTAGAAAATAATTTTGAAAATGTTATCAGTTATTTTGAAAGTACTTGTGCAATGGCGTGATAAAGTATACGACAAATTAATTTTTTTTAAAAGTTTGATTTATTATTTAATTTTGATAACAGGGCACTGGGGGGTCGCTAAACCTGGACAGCATGGATATCGAAAACTATCGATAGTTTTTCTATATTTTACCTCTTGTTATCGACGATACCAGTGGCGGATGTGGGGACTGACCGGGGAGCATTTTTGTTTAAGAATTATGGTTTTACGACGTACATTTTAAAAATATTACCTTTAAATGACATATATCACATAAATAATTAACAATCTGGTATTATTAATAACAATAACAACTATTTATTCAAGTTATTAATAAGGGATTATTAATTTTATTAATATGGTATTGTATTATTAATAACAATAACAATTATATTATTAATAGCAATAACAATTATAGCTAATAACAATTATTAATCTGGTAACACTTTTAAAGGTATATCTCTTGTCAACTTCGATTTTATCCAATGAGGGGGACCATGGTCCCCTTAATCAGCCACTGGATGGTACTATCGTTAATAGATATTTTAAGTATAATGAGTGGAATGTCATTTCAGCGTTTTTTCACTTGAAAAAAAGTGTTTTTAAGTTACGTATAAAAATACTTTTGAGATGTAGTTTCTCATTTTATGAGTTAATATAGTATTAAAACGTGGAGAATTTTGGTGCTAGTTTTGTTTTTCTTTGGCTCTAATAAAACGAAATATTTTCGTTATAACGCATTCCGTACCAAACTTCAGAGTACATTTTCTACTCATTTCATATTGGTTTTGACTTGAGGGCTAAACAGCAGGAAACGAGACACGACTTTTCCTTGTACCATGACATTGCAATTTCGTTTACAGGATTCAAACTTGAAGCAACTGAATTTTTTCAATAGAATTTCAATGAACGAATGATAGAGGTAGAGTCATATGTGCATGTGCATCAGTATTTGTGTAGAAAATTACATCTCATTTACTGAGTATCAAAATTATTTTATTATCCAAATTCTATTTTTTTTATGTTTCGTTAATAACTTCTACGTTCCCACTAAACACTATTTTACGAATAATCTACAGTTCGATAATAAAACGTACTTGTGTTAAATACAATATTTGTTGGTATTATGTTAATACTATAACGCGTGTCGAACTATTTTATATCGTTAGGAGTTAAATGTTGAAATTTTAAATCCCTAGCCTCTGCCTTAGGAATCGCCCTTGATCGGAATTGATGGGATGATCGTCGCTTGCTCGTTTCCAGAGAGTAAATTAGTTTATTGTCCTCCACGTGGTGAAACGCAGTTTGTAACTTTTGCTTTCTTGACAATAAATTTATTTATTTCATTAGAAAAGTTGACGTGATAAAAGGATAGGATAATATTTTGAATACGTGGATAGTATTGATAGTCCTACAGTTTACGAGAGACAAGGAGGTGATCAGACGTTTAGTAATACAATAGAACACTCCCGCTGTGGAGAGAAATGTCCTGGAAACTATTTGTGTGTATTGTTGAATTTATGTTCAAAGGAGGCAAAAGCGTGTTGATGTTCCATTGTCCACTTGTTTCGAATTACGAATTAATGTATTTTGCGATCTGTTAATAACAAACTCTTATCGGTTCACTTCGAAATCGTCAATAGCGTCGAATGCGATCGGAAATGTATTTATTGGGAGGTAATATCCAAACGAATTCACTCCAGTTGACGTTGCGTGGTGCTCATTTAGCGTAGGGAGAATTAAATCCCTGAAATATCTTAAATCAGAATGAAATAATTACAACAATAATTGATGTTGAAATACATCGCGTCTCATGGACGAAACATTTGTTTTACTTTTAAACAACGAAAGTGATGGAAGTTTGCTTTCATTTATAGTAAATTTTCCCGAGTAATTTTTACATCACACTTACCTATAGGTCACCCGACATCCAAGAAATATATTTAACTTTTTTCCAATGAGGCATATCTCGAGGGTGCGGCATCGTTGTTCGGCGCCTGCACCAGACGGCGCTCATCGTGGAGGGGCTGCACGGCTTAAATTGTAACAAGTCCCACTGAAACGTAGAATGCGAGTGCCATGTCCGCCAGAAACCGGCGACTTAGGCTCTCATTAGCGGAAGGGGAAACGTGTAAGTTAAGGTAGGAATGAGGTAATGATAAAATGGTGGGAGTTATGTTGGGTTTATTGATAGAAAGATGATATTGAGGTGAAGGGATGAAATTGAAGAAGAGATAGTTAGGGGTAGAATGAGGGGATGGGGAGTTGAAGTATGTCGGAAGGATACCGACGGTGAGCGCGGGGCAATGAGGCATAAACCACCAGGAAAGAATTATGAATCTGTGTGATTTGACCACCTTAAAAGGATGCTTCTGCGTCATGTGGGCTTCTCTAACTCGATGGGCATTTTTCGTGGACTCAGTCAACTTATCTGCAAGCGACGATGACCTCAGTCTTGTTACCTGTTGTTCAAGGCATTCTTCGGTGGCTCAGGGATGGCATACTAGCTCGCCATGGAGTCACTCTGGGTTCAGTTTTGACTCGGAAAAATATTGTAGCTTTTCAATGCAATGTACCAGTTTTTCTAGCTGTGACTAATGAAAAGCGAACCCTCCTTCCTGGACCCACCTCCTGCTAGTATCAATAACTCTATTACTAATTACTCCTATTAAAACCAAGTGGTTGGTAAACCAGCTTCTCACAACAGCCCCTACCACCTACCTCCCCACTTGTATCACTCCATGTACGTAAGCTTCAATAGCACTAAGCTACGTTTCGCATTGACAAATAGTAAAATGAAAAGAAGAACAAAAACCGTTCCAAGGAAGGAGGTGTGAAGGCTTTGGCCACTAGTGAAGTTGTTTCGGCTTTTTAGAAACAGGTTAAATGATGCTTCATCCTTCACGAGGGATCTTGTCAGACTCTGGAGGAAATTTTCCAGGAAGTAGACGAGTCTCCTATTTAATTTTCCGTTTGGCGTTGAGGACAAATTCCGATCTTGACACGTTACGCTTCATCAATTGCAACTGGTTCTTTTGAGATATTGAGGAGCGAGTTGCCCCAATGAATTCTAGATTTTCAGTATTTTTTCCTGATGAGGACTTCGATATTAATTCGTAGGATTATTGCAAACTCAACTTTTATTTGACGAAAATTCTGTTTACTCAAAGTCCGTGTCTTTGATATTTTTGTGCAATTGTATTTTCTCTTTTCAAGCAGGTAGTTGGGGCGGGATTAATTTGGACTTTTTTTTACCAATTGTGTTTATATAGACATTTGTGAATTCTATATTAAGATTTATTTAATTTTGAATGAAGCGAAATTTTGTGATTTTTTTTCCACGTGTGAAATAAGTATTTATTCTCGTCCTCTGTTCATTACACCTTTAATTGATGTTAATTATTCGAGAAAAATATTAAAAAATTGTTCACGATCGTCCTGTAAATGCTCTTCGTGAAGCAACCTGTATCTACTTGGAATTGTTGATAATTGTCGTTCGTTGATAAACGGGTCAACATTGCTTACCAATATGACTAAAATTGTAGGCTACTCTATATTGTTTCATATTTGCTACAACTTTTCTATTATTAGTGAATTTTTACATAACTATCCCATAATGCACCGATATACTGGTAGCTTAAAGTTATTGCGTTGACATTCCAAGTTGTATTGTAAACTTTGTGTTTGAAATGCATTACGGGTTTGAGCCCATTGTGGTTTTGTTTTTGCGACCATCTTCATCATTTTCAAAGAACTTACACATTCATGTTCCCTGAGCCACGTTAATTTGAAAAAAAAAATGTATTACACAGTCCATAATACATCATTTGCCCTCTTTGTCACCAAGTCACTTTTTTTTGAGAAATATTTACAGAAGAAACTTTCGAATGATTGCGATTCTGAATTGTGTTTTTGTTCATTGTTACTCTCTTTAAGCATTTCTATAAGAGTTAACGCATTTCCTGTTTTCTACATTTACTCTAATTACGCTACTCCATGTTGCAAAACAGTTGTGCCCTTCCTTTATACAGCAATTACTTAAGGCTGACAATTAAGTTTTGAAAATCCAATCATTCTTTGTTTTTCCGAGTACATATTTCACAAATTGCCAGAGACGAACGGAAACCTACAAAACCCCGTCTGTACCCCATCAATCTGGTTTCCTTTCTTGTTTATTCCGCCGTAATGGGAAAGCAATTATACCAATCATCTATTCCTTTCTATGTTAATTTTTTATTGCGCAATCAATTCCGCTGCTTCATCAATCGCCGTATGGAGAAACACTAGTTACGACCTTTCAAGTTCATTTACCTTCCACGAATAACATTATTTTTGTTACTTGTGTATCTAGTTGCGATGCAAAGCACTGCCGTTCTTAAACTTATAACCAATTCTCGGATTCTGCATGTTTTGCATATATTTTTCATGACTTTCTATGGCTTTCATTTCTTAGCATTTTTAACCTCGTAAGACTATTTGTATTAAATTTAATTATGCTTATAAAATATTTTTCAAGGATCTACGAATCGAACCCGGATCTCCTGCATTGATCCCAGGGGCGTTAAAATTTGCTTGTTTGTTATTGTACTTTTTGAACGAGCTCAGTGGTAGTATTCAACTAACCCAGTTTCTTTCCGCAATAAATTAATTAATTGTCGTCAACGTGGTCGTAGGTAGTTTGAAACAGCTCTCTTCACAATAAATTATTAGATAATTTATTTATCTTTAGTTAGTCTAACTGGTTTCATATTGGCACAGAGCCTGTACTCAATGTAGCCAACGCTTTTACTTCGCCATCATCCTCAAAAGTAATAATATCGCGTTGTGTTGGCAGAACATTCGAATTTCTGAGAACTTAAATCCATTGCCAACCTTTCAACACCAATTCAGTGCACTCGATGGCTCTTGCGACGATGTTCTGTTCTTCCTTCCGCATCGAGCGAAGTGTGGATCGAATATTACCTTGTGTCTTGGTTTGTTGTGGCATCAAATTGTATTTGTTTACAGCAAAAAGTCGCTTTTGTGAACATGAATTCGAAGAAGTTGGCAATTCGTGTTAGGCAGCCATATTACATATTTTTCGGTAAAGTTACAAGACTTGGAGTATACACTTGAATTTTTTCAGTAATAAGTAAATTCATGGCCCGCGTTTTTCTCCGTTTTTCCTTCGGGTAGAGGCGGATTTCTTATACAGGTTCTCTAGGCTTTGTCTAAGGGTGAGTTTATTGTAACAATAAATCATTAATTTAGTGGGTTTTTTTTTCAACTCTTATGATTTTTAAACACTATACTCAGAATAATCGATAATAACTTGTACATGTAAATTTACAAACATATTTGCGTTAAATTACAAACATATTGACATTATATATGTATTATAACTCGCAGCTAACTTTTTATCTTATCTAGGAACTTTTGCTGAAATTTTTGAATCCGCCTCTGCCTTAGGGCCCTTGATCGGAATTGATGGGATGGTCCCTTGCTTGCTTCCGGAGAGTAAATTAGTTTATTGTCCTCCACGTGGTCATACGCAGTTTGTACTGTTTTTTGACAATAAATTTATTAAATATTATTAAATTTAAATTTAACATGTGTAACTTGGTTTTTTAAGTACTTTTCGTACACTTACTACTATTTTTAGTGCATATTTTCCGTTCTTTTAGTGCACATCGCTCCGAGCCAGTAATGCTAATGACATTCCGTGTTCGTCGTTAAGATTTAACATTCGTTGTTTCTTTTCCTTCTTCTTAGCGAATGGGTCACTCAGGACCACGCTGAATCAACACTTTCTAGCCTTCCTGTTGACCCTGTGTATTCCTTGATGCGCAATGAGTAGGTGTGTTTCCGTTGTGCTGACCATGATGTAGATCGGGTAGAGTCCTTCTCTCTTCTTCCTCGAAACCCCGCGTATGAGTGATTTTTCTGATTTCATTTCGGTCTTGTAAGTTTGGTGATCCTAATTCTTTCAGATCCTTTTCTATCTGTGTGTACCAATTTGGTCTAGTAGCCTTGTTCTTTAAGAATGTATGTATTTTGTACGTCAGTCTGTTCGGATCCATTCTTTTCAAGTGTCCCATGAACTGAATTCTTCGCATTCGCATTGAGTCTGTGATTTTGGAAATTTTTTGTGTTTGGTTTTGGATAAAATGTACACCGTCTTCGGTTCTTGGTCCTAGGATTTTTCTCATTCTTTTACGTTCTTTCACTTCTATTTGCTGTTTTAATGTTTTGGAGATTGAGTGTCTCTGAAGCGTAGAGAGCTTCAGGTTTGATTACAGTTGTATAGTGTCGGATTTTGCAGTTCCAGGAGAGATTTTTTTTGTTGTATATATTTTTTGTTAACTGAAAAGCGGTCTCCATTTTCTGGAGTCTCGATTCAATAGATTTTTTTCCCATTACAATTTGCTGTAATCCATTCACCCAAATATTTAAGTTTGTTTACTCTTGTTGTTGCCAATTTGGAGTTCATCTGGTGCAGTTTTGATTTCTGTCATAAATTTTGGTTTTTCAAATGAGATTTGTAATGCAATTTTCGCTGCTTGTTCTTGTAGTAGTTGATACCTTGGGCAATTAATGCCACGTCGTCGGTAAATGCTAAGCAGTCTAATTGTATGCCGTTCAGTGCCCTTGGCCCTAGCATTGATTGTTTTTTGCGAACCGCCCATTGATTTGTTTTGATGATTGTTCCGGAGAAATACTGCATCATTGTGGAGCACAAGCTAGAAAACAACTCCATCCCAGAGGATCGTTGATTACTCAAAGATTTGCTTCATCGAACCCCGTACCCTGTATTGAGCGGTCGCTTTGAAGCCTTCCGTTCCGTTTTGCTCCCTTCCGCAACCGGGGGCTTTTTTAGTTCGGGGCGCCTGAAATAACGCCAGCTGCTGAAAAGAAGTTGCCCCAAGTTTCTACTGAATAATACTCGTTCGCTAATTACTCTTACGACGCTCGGCTGTATTTCGTTCTCCGAGAATGAAATGGAGGCGTTCTCCGAGAATGAAATGGAGGGATCGGTAAGTGTCGGAGAATTATTCGCTTGGCGATTAAGTCTTAAGGAATCCAGATGTTTTATAGAGATACACTTTATATGGTCATATTGAGATGCACCTTAGGAGCTGTTTATTTCATACGAGAAGCGTGTTGTAAAACAAATCCTTTCTTGAATTAAAATTAGAAATAAACTAGAAAATCCGTTGGATGAGAGGATGTGATGACCCTGCCACAGTAAAAGACGTGCGTGGAGGAATCTCTTCCTGTATTCCGAATGCCGTGTTTGTCTGCGAAGAGACACTCCACACTAATCTGTTTTAGGATTATTTGGTTCGATTATGAAATTCCATAAATTTACCTTTAGAAGAAAAAATAATTTACCGTAATTAATATAAATAATAAATAAATTTATCGTCAGAAAAGCAGTTACAAACTGCGTATGACCACGTGGAGGACAAACTAATTTACTCTCATATCAATTCCGATCAAGGGCCCAAGGGCAGTGTCGGATTTAATATTGGTTAATAAATTATTTAATGAAATCTTGCTTTTATCCACTTATTATTCCTAAATGAATTGTTCATATTATGTGTAGTAAAAATTCTATATTAATAATAACAAATGTACTTATGCATATATTTCTTCCATCTACCTACACGGGGAGACGATATGTGATGTGACTTGCTCAGGGATGTGTCCGAGGTTGGAATTGGTGCACACCGCTGCCACCAAAGCAGGAGGCCCGGGTTCGCTTGTCGCCTCGTCGCCATTCTTACCCGACTGAAAGTTATCACAAACGTATTAATGACGTTCCTGTCCGTGGAAAATCCACCACTACGCGAAGTAAAACCGGAGGGAAACCCGGACCCGGACGGGAGCTGGGCAGCATTACAGTACATTCTTAAGGCACAGTAGTATTAGGATGTTTTTGCATAGCGTACCTGCGAGCTATCGTATAGGCTATCCGCATATAAGTTACTTCTGCGCATGCTCAGTAGTTCGAGGTACACTAACGCTCCTAGCGTAGTACGTTACAACGCCTCTGTTTTCGTATTATGTTAGTGGTATGAGAGACATCATGGCGGATTCTGGTCTGGATTTGAGGTTATGTTGATATCTGAGAGATTTGTTGGTTGTGTGTGTGCCGTGCTTGCTGGTGTGTTTTCAGATTAACAGTTTAATTGTGTTCGCTTTGCATAAAAGTAGTTTGTTTGCGTATACAATATTTATTATGATTTTCGATTCGGAGGTACGCTATGCAAAATGCATCGATGGTATCATGTATGTTGCGCGGTTAGCGTCATCAGCCCAACTGTAACATCAGGACTGTCTATCGATTTGTGAAATATTAACATTTTCAAGCGTTTTGCTAGCCGGAAATCTAAGGAGATTACGGGACGGGCCAGTCGCCGCCAAATAAGGAAAAGTGACCGCCACTAAGCCTTCCCGTTCATTGTGTAGGTGCTGAACTGTTTTCATGTACTTCTGAAAATTGAGTACGAATGCCCTCAGAAGTATGTTGCAGAAGCGCGTGGCCAGTGTGAATGGAACATTTCCACCGGATGCTGAAATAATGACCATCCCGAGAAGGACGCTGGCATATCGGTAAAGACACAGTGTTCTCAGAAGCTGAGGGGTGACCAAGATGATTTGGAGGGCTCGTTGCGGTAGCGAAGGCGTTGTCACGTGACCCACGCTTCCGTATATATTGGAAGGATTGAAGATCATCGGAGACTTTCAGACTTCTGCGGAGTGTTAGGAAGTACCCGGGCACTGAGATGTGACCTGGTTAGTATTTGTCGTCAGGCCACTGAGAATTGCTGCGGTAATTCAATTACATTGCTATTAGGCGCGAATGACGTAACTTGGAACAGTTAGTTATTTCGGGATAGCAACTTGTAAATTTTGGAGATTCGGATGATCTAGGTAGATTTCCGAATTAATTGTAACACCAGTATTCATATCTGTGTGTAATTGTTGCTTTCAGATAGCAATAACTCTGTAATAACAAATTCAAACTTGTATTTATGATTTGAGAGTTCGTTCAAATTTGTAAATACGCAGATTTCAATTTAACTTGTATTAAATAAATATTTTATTGTAATTACACGTGTGTTTGATTGCTTGGGGAAACCAAGCTGATGGCAGCGAACTCTACCATTAGGGTTGTGATATTTAAGGTTGAATCCCGCTTCTACCCAAAAAATACCCACATCGCATCTGGGCTTGTGGTGCGGTGTAACACCAACGTGTACGTTTTGCAAAAAAGTCTTCATTGCCTACGTGTAGACACTGAGAAATTTGTCAACCTCTGTTGTAAAGAACACCGCCGGCTTCTGATTGGTTGGAAGGAGTGACACGCATCGTCATTGGCAGTCGCAATCTCTTTCTAGTTTTCATTCTACAATAGTGAAAGCGCCCCACGTTCTCTTTAATATCCGTGCGGCGGCAGGCGGAGGTCGGAAGTTGTGGTTTCGTTCTCCTCTACGTGCGTAGACTTCGAAAAATAAATTTCGTGCCTATAAAGATAAAAGATAGTTACCATTTGTGTTAAGCTTTTAGTCTGAGCTCTAATCGCAGTGGGACGTGAGTCTGTTGGCTGATCGGGATGCAGGCCAGGATCTCTTTCGTATCCCCCTGGGAGTGGAAATTGGACTCGGTCGCCTTCCGCTTTGTGGCTTTGGCGCTTGCATGGGTTGGACGGAGGCTGTGTGCCGGGCTGCAGGTGAGCTTCGACTCCGATTGAGGGAATCCACTTACGTAACTTCGTTCCTTTCTCTGCCAGATGTTGTCCTGCGCGTAATGACTGCGGATGTCACACCACACTGGCCGGCAATGATGATGATGATGATAATAATAATGTCTGTATTACGTGGCTAGGCTAGGGCCATATCACCCGCTCTTCCGCCTAACCGCTTACAAACATACATACATACACACATAATAGTTAGACGTACATAATAAACATGAAACAATACACTAATTTTTACACTGAAAATTGCATAAATCAAAAAACTGAAAATTACAAATACAAAAAACATTTTTATATTACGACAAAGAGGACAGTTCGTTTATATTACGACGAACTATCAAAAGTTTAATAATATTCTTAATAATATTATGCTCCACATTTGTACAAAAGATCTTTCATAAAATACAAACTTTTTAATACAGGAAGAACAAGAAGAAGAAGAAGATAATATACAGAAATATGATCGTACTTTTTTACATCGTATTCGAAACGAATACAGGCATTTTGGAGTCTTGGAAATGTTTCAGCTACAGATTTATTTAAATTATTTTACATCATATGGCCACAATCAACTGGAGATGGAGACATACATTGTGTTTAGAAAAGCCGTCTTGTGACGTGTTTGGCGTATCGGTTCCTCTCTTTACGTCGCTGCCAAGTACTGGGCATTTATGACGCGATTATAGTATTTCTTCGATGCAGTGTTTAAATTGACTTTGCAACGTCAGCAGCCGGGTGAAAATTGTGACGGACGGGGACTCGAACTCGGGACCTCCTGCTCTTGCTGCAAGTGTGCTATCCACTGCACTCGCGTTCCGGTTCGTCGCTTTTCACGTTGCAGACTCTCCTCCCTTCCAGTAGGTACTCGAAAGTTGAGGGTTATGTTAAATTTATTGAAAGTTATGTTTAAATTCACTTTTCCCTAGGGATGGGTCGATACGAAAATATTTCGATTAATTGATTTAATACGTTGAATGATTATTATCGTTCTGAATTAATCGATAATGAAATAATCGATTGCATGTATAAGTCGTTTTAAAATTACTTTCGAACTTTTTGATGCCATCTTCGGGAACTTTTCATACGTTACTGACAATATCTCTAGTTCTCTTTCTAATCCAAATAAATACTTGGAGCTATAATTTCACATTAAATTATTTACGTTTACTTGTAAGGTGTGTTTATAAATATGTATTAGTTTTATTTAATAGTTATGATGTACAAATAATACTTTCGGAAAAATTTATAGATTGATAATAATACGTACTTCTGAAATAACTTTTTTTGTTTTATTAAATAAAAATATCTGGATATTATGTTTATTTTTTATCACGCACCGAACTAATTTCATTCTTATCTAAAAGGAATGTGTTGCTGTATTAAATCCGCCTCTGCCTCAGGGCCCTTGATCGCAATTGATGGGATGGTCCCTTGCTTGTTTCCGGAGAGTAAATCACTTTATTGTCCCCCCTGTGGCCATACGCAGTTTGTTACTGCTCTTTTGACGGTAATTTTTTTAAAATTTAAATTATGGTAAATATTTTTTCTTCTAAAAGTAAATTCGTGGAATTTCATTTTCGAACCAAATAATCCTAAAATATATTCGTCACGTAAAATAATCCGTCTAAACACGATGCTGTGTTCGATTAATCATGTAGTTTGTGAATGGCGATGAAACAGACCATCTGTACTTCGGTCCCCCTGTTCGTGTGTCACGTGATGCGGACGTATGATCCAATTATTTACCGCTTCCTCTCAGCAGGTGCGACGATCGTGCTTCGCTCTTTTGGCGTAATGGCGAACTCGCTCCTCGTCGCTTGTGGGAACCACCGGACGATGTTTATCCTCTTTTTTATCACCCGAAACTAAGTACTATAAAGCTTATTCTATAAAGATCCAGGATTAAAACTCTTGCGCTAAGTTACGCTGCGTGGAAATATGACGTTTCGAAAATATCAATGTTTACAAACACATTTTTATTTTTCAACTTATAATTGGTATCTGTTTGAATTTTAACCGGAGTATTTTTCAATATAAACCTACTAAGTTAATACTGTATCAAATTGATTAAGAACTTTTACATTTATGATGGTTTTTCCATTCAAAAAGTAAAGAGTGGCCGAATATTTTGAAAATTTTATATCCGATTTTTTTTCCTGCTGAAGTTAACGAATATGTAGTCTATTTGAAAAAAACCAACGAAATTCAGGAGAGTGGATGTAAGGTGGAGGCAAAATGTCTTCTATTTTCAATTTACTCTGAAACTCATATTAATCTTATTGTATGTTGGCAATTAATATGAAATTGAAACTTATTACAAGAATCCATTTTTTAGAATTAATATGTAATACTTTTTATGAAAAATTCGTAATTTCCTTGAATAAGAAAAACTTCGTTGTAAAACTTGCAATTTCAAACCGCGTATGACCACGTAGAGGACAGTAAACGGAAGCAAGCAAGGGACCATCCCATCAATTCCGATCAAGGACCCTAAACAGAGGTCAAGGATTTAACATTTAAACACACTCCTAAGAGGAATAAAAATATTTGTGTACATTATATAATAATAACATAATACCAACAAATATTGTATTTAATAAAACAAAAAAAGTCATTTCACAAGTACGTATTATTATCGAAGGGAAGGTATTGTTGATAATTCGTAACTATTAAATAACACTAAATTCGCGAATAATTATTTCAGTAGATACCGCCCCATAATAATTATTTAAATAGATTCACATTTTCGAAACATCTCTACACGTAGAGCAACTTAGTGCAAGGTTTCCTCGATCTTTATATAATACGCACCGTATTGAATTTTAAGTGACTGCAAGGGGGTAGCCATTTTTGACCGCTCTCGACCGCTTCTAGACCACTGTGCGCCGGTGACTGTTTCGAGCAGTTGCCTCGACGTCTTGTATTGCACGGCGCATTCATTGGGACTGGAAGCAAACGCTCGCTGAATGGTTGGAGTGGATGAGAGCAATTGCGGGCTGATCCGTGTATCTCGAAGCTCTTTCAAAGACGGTACGAAACCTTTTCTTTTTGCTAAAATATTCGCTAATTTCAATTTTTCAAGTAATAATTTCGCAAACAAATATTTATCATCCAACTATTTATATAATGTTTTTAAATATTAAATTAGATATTTGTTTCTGATCTTAAAAATAGATATTTTAAACCGTAGTAGGAGCGCTATTGGCAACTACGTCATGGGCCTAATGACAGGCTTATAACGAGAGCCAAGCGAATTGAAAGTAATATTACTTTCTTCACAAATATGTACATTTGTTACAAATAAGATTTTTGTTACTTTATTCCATTGTTCATGATACGTACAAAGAAATTTAAATGTAAACAAAGACATTGAATTGTCTGACATTACCTGGTAGAAGTAGTACTTGCGTATGCAGAATTAAATCACTAAAATATCTTAAATAAGCGGAGTTACTAACTTGTACTTGTAAATTTACAAACATATTTGCGTTAAATTACAAACATATTGACATTATATATGTATTATAACTCGCAGCTAACTTTTTATCTTATCTAGGAACTTATGCAAAAAAAATTGATTCCGCCTCTGTCTTAGGGCCCTTGATCGGAATTGATGTGATGGTCCCTTGCTTGTTTCCGGAGAGTAAATTAGTTTATTGTCCTCCTCGTGGTCATACGCAGTTTGTACTGTTTTTTGACAATAAATTTATTATTAAAAAATTTATTATTACAAGTATCAGTTGAGATTTCATCTTGAAAAACGTACCTCACCTGCCATTTTTAGTTGAGATCATTGGGATTGTAATAGATGGCGTAATACATTCCGTCTTATGGAGGAAACACTTACTTTGAAAGATAGACAAACGTATAAAATTATTTAGTACATTTCCGTAGTGTTTAGTACATAACTTTTCTCCTTAGGTCGCCGCGCATCGAGAAAGATATTTTCCTTTGAGGTGAGATGAGGCGTGAATCACACAAAAAGCGCTGCGCTCGGCCATTGCCAAGTATTGATACGCGCTCTTTCACTTGAAGGAAGTGAAGCGAGGTTCTGAATATTAGTTGTACTGTAATTTAATCGCGTTTTCTTTCATTATTGCTCACTTTGTTGTACTTTAGAATAAAAATAAATCAGTGATTTGACTGAGTCGGAGGTGGCACCGTCAGTGGGCTAAATGTTGTTATAGACTGTTGTTGCATTTGTAGAGAATTCTCTTTGATCGTTCCCGTCCATCTGAAACGGAGCGAAGCGGCTGAATAGAGCTGTAACGCGTATACAATGATTCGCCTTGGAGTCCGATGGCAGGTGTCGATCCCCTTCCTGTTGAACTGTTCCCGCTCCTTCGTAAACCCTTCGTCTGCAAAGGTCTCCGGTTGCTTCTCCGTCGTGGCTGCCATGACGGCGTCTGACGTCACGCGTTCGGGGGAGATGTAGACGGTGGGGGCTTCAAAAACTGCGACGAAGTTCATTTAAATCAAGTTTTAAATTAACCTTAAAACAAGTGGCAAGTTACTTCACCCTCATTTCAAAAATACCAGAATGTGTGTGGTATCTTTGTAAATAGCTCAAATTAATTATCAGTTAAAGAGATAGACGTTAGTCTTCTCCATCTCGCACGTAGCCGTTGGGGATTTTTGGGACATGTTCAATCTATAAGTTATGAGAAATTGGTAGGTTTTTTGTTTATTTTCTATTATAAACCTGCATTTTTTATTGTTATAAAAGCTCAAGTTTGTCTCACTCGTTTATAGTGTACTTGGAACTTCTTTCTTCACAACAAATTCTCACTGATAACAAATTGCAATATTTTATTATACCTGATTTTTGGCGCGATAAGAATATAAGAATAGATTACGGTAAACGTGCTCGTTCCGTGGTGCAGACATCTGTGCGTTGAAGGGGCTGAACTCTTTACAGGTAAAATTGAAGTTGATAGTGGCATACTTTGTAAAAGTGTTGCCAGATTAATTGTTAATAAATATATTTGTTATTGTTATTAATAATATATACCTGATTAACAAAATTAATAA
>NNCF01145031.1:2603-14796 GCA_002313205.1 Laupala kohalensis | reverse complement strand
TGTTGGATTCCCGGACACGTGGGAATCAGAGGAAATGAGGAACCATACGTTTCCGCAAAGGTGGCTTGCCTCAAGAATCGCGTGGATTTCTTCACAATTCCAAAACGAGATCTCCTAAATTCCATCAAGACAATGATTTTGAGTGATTGGATCAATGAGTGGTTGGCTGTTGAAGGGAATAAGCTTCGATTTATCCAATATATATACGGCGGGGCTTAGAACCTGTGCGCCTTACAGAGGTCCTAAAATGTACCGTGGACCGTGCATACTACAGCCTAGTATTCACTCTCCATGAACTGAAACAGTAACTAAAATAGAGGTATTAAAATATTGCGATTATTTGGTAGGTAAATGATATTAGTAACGAAAAAAGAAATTTATAAGTGTTAATAAGTTATAATAAGAATTTTTTTACTGTCATAGCTTGATTTTCATATAATATTAATTTTTCATCTCAGCTGTTGTTATATATTTTGTTTCGTTCACTGAGCACCGTTGGAAACCAAGGAAAACCAAAGGTTAGTGCAAGCTCGCTAAGCATAAAAATAGGAACCTGGTTGGTAACAGGAAATCCGTAACAGAAGAAAAAAATTCGGTGACAGAATCAAATNAAAAAAATTCGGGGGCAGAATCAAATAAATTCATAGAAAGAATACATACTTATCTGCAGGGCAAATAACGTATGCATGCATACCAACATACCCAAATAAATCTTGTTTACATATTTACCTATATATACGTACATGTACCCATATCGGCATATGTACACTTTTTTTTAAATAAATGAAAACAGACTAAAATAGATTACTAATATTACTACTGCTACTATCACTTATAATAATAACAACAATAATAATTTAAACAGGTTTAAATTGTGTTCATTCTGCTCAATCTCCATCATCAGTTCCGCCTCCCTCTTTTTTCGAACCATACTCAGAAACTTGCCAAGGAGTACAGCTACGGATATTCTATTATCTCGCATTATTTCAAAAGCTACAGTGTAATTTCTTGGTTCACGATCGTATCCCCCATCAAGACGTCATTTTTTTTACCTATTTCAGTGTTAATGCTATGTTGCAGAATGTGAACTCAGTCTTTTTGTTCTGTGCATAAAGGGCATTGCGAATCTCAATCCCCCCTCAATTTACTTAATTTCCATCCCCCAAGTCGAAATCAAGCGTAACCTACTCTTGTTTCCTTGTTTAATTTATCGATGTACGGTTTTCGCCCCAGTTTCCTGCCAAAATATTCTGCTCGATTAGTGACAACTTTTCCTGTCTCTCAGCCGTTATGTTTTATTTCTCTATATCTTCAAGTCTCTGAATAATTAATTCATAGTTAGATCTCGCCGGAGCTGTCTGCCACAAGTGTCATAGACCGGCAGTTTCGATTATAGTTCTAATTTTTTGACCCCACCCATCGTTACACCTTAACTCGTAGCAATCGTATATATTGTTGTTCCTTTCCCCATTTCTTATTGAAACCCAATATTTAATGGCCCTCATCTTAATTTTTACTTCTCACGGTGGAACCCCGAATTCCCAAAAAGTACCACAGTTAGCTGTTCTTGGAAGTACGCCAAGAGTATTTTTCATGAATTTATTTTGAAACGAATTAAGTGATGCGCAATTCCCAACATTCAATATTTCAGCTCCATACGCTACTGCAGGTACGAATAGTGACGTCAACATTGTTACTACAATCCTAGGATCGATGTCAGGAATGATTACAGTACTTCTTTGGATTTCATCTAGAACATACATGCCTTTTCATTTTTATTTTTGTATATGTCTTGACCAGGTTACGTTCATGCTTACTTTGACACCTAAATAAGTGCAATCTTTAACTTTCTCGAGAGGTAGACGTTTGTGATTCCAAATTTCATTTCTACTAAACATCCATCCGTTTTTGAATACCATGACTTTGGTTTTATGTGTGTTTATATGTAGAGACATTTTATTATAGAACAGCTCCAACGTATCTAGACCAATCTGAAGTCCCGACGGTATTGTGGAGAATAGAAGATGATCGTCTTCAAATAGCAACCCCGGTATCGGTTTATGTTCAGAAGGAGCACCTATTGTTGGGATATCTGTGGATGCCTCACATAATTTTTCTATTATATCGTTAATACGTAATATAAATAACTACGGAGAGAGAACACATCCCTGCTTCACTCCCCGAGTTACTTGAAAAGTTGGAGTTAGAGTAGCATTATTTGTTTTAACGCATGCATTGCCGAAGGAATATAAAGCTTGCAAAGTACGTAGGAATTTTTTTGACACTCCTTTGTCCGCTAATACACACCAGAGGATGTCTCTGTTCACAGTGTCGAAAGCTTTCTCGAAATCTACGAACACGCTGTTCAGCTTTCCGCGTTTCTTTCGAGTTTCTCTCTGTTCTGTTTAAACTAAATAGTTTGTCTGTTGTGCTGTTGTTGCTTTTCTATTTCGTTATTATTTCGGGATGTGTTATCATTTCCTGCTAGAAGATTTTTAAAGTGCATTTCCCATTCAATTGCATCTATGTTATTTGATACAGTTTTATTTCGTCTTGTGCCCCATATTTAGGATTGTGCCCCATATGTCGCGGCTACGTTCCGTTGATAGTATTTTTCTGAAACGTTCAGCTTGCATTTAAACAAACACAAATACAACAATGAGAAGGATTTTTATATTTTAGAAGTAGAAAAAAGAGATTTTGGCCTCGGATCAAATTAGAAATTTTACGTATCCATAGTATTCTAAAAAAAACNTAAAAAACATTTCCCTATTAAATGAAAAAATCCCTTCATTCCCCTCTCATGAAACTAGATTTCAAATTCCTTCCCTCTCACCCCCAACTCTCCAGGACACTTCTCCCTACTCCCTACTACAGTTAAAACCCTGAGAAATTCTTTCCGTCTTCTGCCGCCAGTCCCTGGAAAACTCCGACAGAACCCCATCCTCACCGATCCAACCCTCCATCACTTTCCATATAGTGACCTCCGTTCGGCGCACTCTGCGCACTTGCCAAAAATTTTTCCTCAATAATCAGGTATGTAATTTTGTCGGTTTGCTCACTCTGTATTCGTTTTCTTCTATTCATTTTTCATTGTTCTTTTCTTTATTTCAATAAGTTTTACACTACTCTCTATACTGCTTTTACAGCTCTATTATTGTATACTTTCATGTTATGCTTTTATGTTTCAATTATTGTCACATTGAGTGTACGTTACTGACGATGGCTGCTATGCAGCCGGAAAAGCTATATAACCATAAAAC
The DNA here is from genome assembly GCA_002313205.1 of Laupala kohalensis. Lineage (NCBI taxonomy): Eukaryota > Metazoa > Arthropoda > Insecta > Orthoptera > Trigonidiidae > Laupala > Laupala kohalensis. The sequence goes on along the minus strand of NNCF01145031.1, from coordinate 11,533 downwards.
AATGAGCAACATACAAACGACGTTTAATTTATCATTCTGTACTAATGAATGTTTGAAAAATACTAAATCTGTCATTACTTAACGCAGAATCAAACGTGAAAGTTTGATTCTGCCAATACCAATGCCAATTTCCGCCAATACTTATTACTGACAGGTGTGAAGATACTACACTTCTTATCGACAAGTATACTTATTACTGACAGGTTAGCGAAATCTTTGTGAAACGATTGTAACTAACTACTTGTTATTACCAGTATTGTTCGTAAACCTTTCACTTTTGTGAAATGGACCCCAGATAGTCAAGGTTTTGAAAAAATGGAAAAATTCACATGCAGACATGAAAACGAAAGAAATTGGGACGTAATTTCTAAATCGACTAGTAGGGGAGACTGGGGTAAAGTGGCCAGTGAGGTAACGTAGCCAGTCGAGGTAAAGCAGTCAGACGGAGTAAAGTGGCCAGTCGAGGTAAAGTGGCCATTGGCTCGTACTCATTGGAAACAACTCCAATTTGGTGACGAAACTGCAAAAGACTCATAGAGAAACCATTGGTGTTCTATCAAATTGCATGCGATCAGTTAATAAGATTTCTCAAGTTTTCTCAAGTTTTCTAATATCTCTAATCAATAGTACATGTAAGGTAAGTGTTCAGTTATTTTCTTATTTGGTTTTTCATTACTGATCCAATTTGTATAGCGACATTCTTGAAAACTCGGTCTAATTACCTTTAAAATGATACAGCATATGGTGAAATAGAATGTTCGACGATGTTGTGAAATGACGTCCAACGGGGTAAAGTGGCAGCATCTCGCTCCGACATGTTTGACCCCAGGATAGAATTCTTTTGACCCCAGGTCTTGTTCCGTGCAACTTACATTTGAGATAAAACAAAAGGCAATAAAACGAAACAAAAAAACAACAACAAAAACTGAGCAAGATAGACGTGATATTCGCTAACATGACGACAGTGAATTTCTTAAATAACTAGGTCTACGTTACTTCTTGTTTGAACCCCTCCAACGCATTGGGACTCCATTTAATCAATATTTTTACGATTTATTAAAGAATATTTTAACTTACATAATGTACTGTTAGAAACATTACAACTCTTAACATCACGGATCCCTATAAAATGCTGCTAGTGTGAAACCAACTTCATTCACATGACAATAAACTATTCAACAGAATGAGAACAATTTTAATCTATTTACTCCTCCGCAACTCATCTGCTCATTAAAGATTCCTAAAATATAAGACTAGCATAGAATTTTATCTTCCCTTAGCCATATCACCACCACGCAAATTCCCTGTTGCCTGTTCAGTGATCTCCAACGAGGATTTACTCTTCACTCATCGCTGGATACTCTTGCCACTATATTCGTGTCACACGACGAGCCTCAAAGACGAATTATACACTCCACCGCCGTTTTGTGTGTTCATTTCTCTTTGGCACCGTGATACTCAAAAAGCTCTTGATCTCTTGCAATTACTACAAAACACCAAATCTCTTTCTACCGTGCTTAAACACATATTACAAATTATGACCTCATTTTAGCCTCGCATATATGTTCGTGTCACAAATGTTTTTTTACTTTATAATTTGGATCATACGTATATTTCTAAAATATTTACTAATGATTTCTTCAAAATCCACAATACGCCTCTCTATAAAGTTTACATTTAGTTCATTCTTTGCTATCACTAATTTTGGATTTTTTTGACAACTGCATTACAGAAAACTTGAAGATAGAGGTCGTAAATCTTAAAATTATTTATTTAACCTGAATATAGTTTTTCATTTTTTTAATTTCTATGTTTTTCACAAATATTGAGAGAACTATTATACATAGAACAATATTGAGCAAATATGGAGAGTACAATCATTATATTGTTTTTAAATTAATGTTAAATAAATTTGCAAATTATTCATTTCTTATAATTTTCAAGGTGGGACGTTTATTTTCCCAATATATGACAAGAAACACGACAAAAACTAAAATTTTGGAAAAATATGACAAACTTTTGAAGTGCACTATTTTGGTATCTATAATACTACACCATTGCAGTTGGTTTTAATTTCTTTTTGCAAATTTAACTTCTTTAAGAAAGACAACTATAACATTTTATGCTGATCCCGCCCTATGGGAGTCATGAAGAAAAAAACTGAAGAAAGTGCGAAGATTTGGATGTTTTCAAGCATGGTTTGCAGATCGCTCAGGTTTTTTTGAGCTTGAAAACTTGGATTTTGATTACTGATAATTTTTTTCTGTTTTTTTGTACAAATTGACAGGTCTAATATCACTGTTCAGCCAACTTGCGCTTGTCTTGGTAAACTATTCTTTTTCTCTCTGATCGATTAAACGACTAAGTATTTCGATCATGTCTCTAACTTTAGAGATCCCATTCCGCGTCTCGCAACTGCGCGTCGCGTCGCAGCCATGCATCTTCCTTGCCACCTTCTCTTCGCTCAACCGTCTTTTCCTCCACCGATCGACGCATGCCGCCATCAAAGAGGCACTTTGATGTTAGCAGTTCTCTGCTCTGGAAACGAAATCAAATTTGGCGTTCGCCAGCTCCTGGTTAAGAGAGAATTTGTACCGTTTGGGAACATCGTTCCGAAAGAGAAGCGTACGAACATCGAATTATGTTCATATTTAAATGGGTATTTAGGGTTCCGCCTTTTGATTTGGTCTCTGTGTAAAGAGGAAGTGTGTAGAACCGTGAAGCTGGAAATGGGTTTCTTTGTGGTTCAAGGAATCAGTTTATGAAATCAATGAATAATGAGAAGAAGAAAACACATGCTCTTGGTAGAAAATGAAATTTATCTCAGTTGGTACATTATATTTTTGTTTGTGAAAATGTAAATGGAGATCATATGAATATTTCAAAAGTGGGACACTCCCTAAAACATGAAAAGAATCGAGATTCGATCAATATTTTGTCTTTACTATCTTAACTATGAGAGTAGACATTAATTTTTAACGCCTTCATTTTTTAGTATGATTCATATTCTAAACTAAAGAGAACATGAAATTAAAGAATCATCGTTGCAGAATCCTGTATTATGAATTCTGTTTAAACTCTGAATTTCTACAAAACTTATTAAGTGTGGATAAATATTAGCGTGATTCTTGCCTTTTGAGGGCGCAGAAAACCGGCGCCATAGTTGGACAACAACTCCATTGGATCTGCAACAGACATTCACATGAAGCGATGCTTTTGCACACCGTTTCCTAGCAACGCGACACTACATTGATACCAGAAGCGGTGATGGTCCGAACGTCAATGTATACAAGCGTATCTGGACCAGCGCTGGACTTATGGCGATATGAAGCTCTTGATTATTTGCTATCTGACGAATCGACATCCCGCTATTCCCAACTCTGTTGTGCATACTACATCGGCATTAGGGGGAAGCAAACGAACTCTTCGTGCGATAAGTGCTCGACTCTTAATCGCCTTTTATACTTCCAAATATTTACGAACGGATGAGTTCGCATTTGAAAAAAATAACACAAAAAATTCTTACCCATTAGCCAGAAAAATATTTTCTAACATTTACTCGCAAAACGATGTATTATGTAACTTTAAAACAATTAACGGCATTGTAAAAATATCTGATTTTTCATTATTTTTATGTATGAATCAAACGACACATTTTGTGTTTTAGAATCAAATGCAAAAAAATAAAATTATGAGGAATCTACTTTTGAAAATATATGAAAAGCATAAAGTACTTAAAGAAAGGCTGCTCTTCGCTGCTCATATAGTATCAAGGAGAACGTGTGAAAGAAATGGATAATTAGAACACATATCGCCTTTGAAAAACCATTTCTTAAGGAGAACCCGTATCTTGCAGTCCCCTTGGGAAGTGCAAGTGCCAGAAGCAATTTCTCCAAACCATTGAGCCTCTTTCTACCTGAACTCCTTGGCTACGACCTCTGAAGAAGGATTTTCGCAAGCGCAATTGATGAAGCAATCCCATCGGAGGCAGAAAAGTTTATTTCATGGAATTCTTTAGTATGGTTTTCGTGGTTTGGGAAATGTGGTAATACACGTGCTAAAGATTTCAGAAATGTGTATGGGTGAATGATTTTGGGATGTGATACAAATAAGTACTCGTATGAATAGTAAAAGACATGTATATCGATGTGTGACGTAAATGGGCATATCGATGTGGGACGTAAAGATGGATGACTAGGATTAGGGCTGGGGAAAGAATAAAGGAGAAATCGATTATGACGTCGGCTGCCTGCACCAAACGGAGGATTGTCCTCACAATGGAGAGGAAACCCTCGAGACAATTGTATAAGTGGAATGAAGTGTAAATTAATTCTGCACACATTCAATGGCCTCAGTGCGACGTCCGGTGAGCCTAGGGAAACAGACGAGCGAGAGTGAATGGTAGCAAAGAAGATTGAGGAGAGATACTGCAGCAGAGAGAGGAAAGTGTTCAAGTTGAGGGTGGGATAAAAGGGCAAAGGGTGAAGAGAGGAGAATAGTGAATGGGAGGAGATTACGCTTCACACGGAGGGTCCACCTCTTTGGGCTCTTCAGCCCTGTGTGCGCGCGTGCGCTCTACGGCTGTCCTCTCCTCGCCGCCTCTGTCTACCCATCGCCTGAGGAAGCTCCAAAGCCTCCTTACAGCCTTTTCACGCGACTACAGTCACCGCTGTGCGTCCGAAGGAAAAGCCTCGGGCAGGCAATGTTTCTCTCTCCTTCCAGTGCCCTGAGGTTATTAGAGCAACTTCTTCGGTTGGTGAGAGTTCTCACACGTTCCTTTGCTCTTTTGCATTTCCACACGCACCGATTTCTACGTACCACAAGGAAAAGGATATAAAAGTGGTGAATTTGAAACGAACTCTCTCAATATGTGGGCCAGAGATACTGAAATATTCCGTTGTGGTCTCAGAACATTGCAACTCTCTTTTTGAGATTCACACAGATTATTCCTCCTCCGATATTTTATAAAATTCATTTATATACTACGTTTGTTGACAATAACCAAAATCACGTATCCCGTGTTATAAAAGTGTTCAAACCACTATAAACTTAAACAAAACCCATCTCTTACAGCAGATAACCACAGTTACGGTTGGAAATTTCTATGAAGTGTAAAAGTTATAAAGTAGAAAAGTACTTTTGAAGTACATTTAGAGAGATGTAAAACTTGTTCAATGTAAGAGTGGAGTGGAGTACCTTCATTCCATTTTCTCATCACAGAAACCGCATCTTAACAACTCTTCAAACACACCCAACTCCATTGCGCGATGAGTAACCAAACAAAGTCATATTACGACTGGAACTCCCGATCAGACTCGGAGACACTCGGGGAATTGAATAGTAACATAGAGTTTGTCGCCAAAAACGCTCCATAACCTCACCCAATTCACTCGCTAATCCCTTGCGTTGCGCGTCTGCCACAGGAGGCAGCACCGTCGCCTCCACTTTGGCGAGCGCGGCTCGAGTAGTTTTTGTTTGCATTGCTTAATTGAATCAGACTGAGAAACCCTGTTCCACGGAGAATATCTTCGTCGAACGATAGCGCTTCCTCCTCCCACTCCTCTTCCTCTCTTTCTTGGGACACGCGACGTCTCTATGTAAGTACAATCTGGAAAAGACACGAAGCGCCCGTCGCGCCTGCAACGCAAGCCGACCCTTCACCAGCGAAGGAAAGGCTGGGAGGGAGGGAGGTGCGTCTTTGTACTCGACGAGTGCGCGCGGCGGCGGCGGCGCTTTGTCTCCAGAGGGAGGGCACCTTCGTGGCGGCGGCTGGGTGTTGTTGCTGCGTCGCTTCTGCAAGTGACGTCGCTGCCGCCGCGCTGTTGAAAGTGTAGGTGGAGGGCAGTGCAAGGGCTGCGGTGAGGACAAGGACTGTCTACGCTCTCTCTCACCTCCCTGGCGTAGGTAACGACGCGCACCTCTGCGTCCCGACTGGAGCGGACAGGCGGAGGCAATGGCGCAGAGAGGACGAGCAGACAGTAGGAGAGCGGAGGTTCGAGAGACCGTGCCGAGGTCTTACTAGCGGTTGGATCTCCAAGGTGAGGGAAGAGCATGCCGCGAGGGTTCTGTTCCGCGTAATTCCTCTTTGGCCGGTGGCGTGTTAAAGGAGACAGGAGAACCGCAATCGAGAAAGGGACGGAGAGGAGAGACGAGTGTCTACGAACGCATGCATCCCAACAACCCACAGCGCAACCGCAACAGCATCCGCAACGCCTTTTATAGCTCTCAGCTCAGTCAGTCGCTGTGCTCAATTGGTGAGCTAGTTGCATTTCATACATATCTTGGGTTACGTTGAACAATAGGAGTACACTAATTTTCTTTGTTCCCAACAAGGAAATAAAAAGATTTCATGACAACAAAACTGAGGATAACGGATACAAAAATACGGAATAGAGAAGTGTAAAATGGATAGGTTGCACAAAGGCCTATATTAGAAGTACTTACAAATGTTTATTAATAATAAATAATTATCTGTTACCGATTTGAAACGATAGAAGACAAGGAGAAAATACACTGACAAGGAGGAACAGTGTTCTGGGGCAAAGGTGCGCATGCCCGAACGTTTCTGACCCTTAGAGGTATTCAACAATTGAAAGAAGATGAAGAGAAAGTCGAAGAAGAAATTGTGATCTGGTATTTGGAAATGATTAATCTTAAAATATTTTAATGTAAACTAAAAAGAAGAACATTTCTTTGATCCACATAGACCGATGATTGTACCTTCAAGAGATACCACGATAAAAAATGCACCGAGTACTTTACCTTGTAGGTGGCGTGGAGAGGAATACGATTATTGAATAACTTTAAAGTAAATTTCACACCAGAACCAACACTTGCAAAGTAGGAAACAGAATGAAACATTGTCATACTACGTTCCATTGTTTGCGTGAATCAAAAAGTTATGTTTTGAAGGTATTTTTAATTTAAAAAAAAATCTTTATACTTTATTGTTCCTTTTTAAGCTTATTTTGTTTTGAAATAGTTTGTTTGGAAATGTATTATCATCACATACATCAACTATATTACATATGCACATTCTAAAGATTAATAATTAATTGCAAAACAAAGTCTTGTTAATATTTACAATACTTGTACTACAAGTATGCACCTCAATTAGAAAAGAAAAGAGCGTATTACGTTTGTCGAGTAGTGAGTCCGAATGCGTGTATTCGCACTTGTGCGCATTGTGGGCGCAACGCACTATTCATCGATTTTTAAAACCGCGCTCTCTGCAACAGATGCTTCGGAGGAAAAAAAACAACATGTAAGAACTTGTTTTGTAGTCAATTTTATAATATGTACAATTTATAATAACTATTTTTACGATAAATTGTATCGCTAAAGAGATATTTTTGAAAAACCTTTTTTTTCGTGATCTTTGACTTTGAATAAAGTTTATCACATGCGGGGATCGATGGGGACTTTTGATATTTCGTTTGAAATAATATGACATTAAGATGTGTATACCTGATTTCGAATCCTGTATCCGAATTTTTATCGAACGTCGCCTTTTTTTCCATTTTTCCTGGACTAATTAGTAGATCTTAATAAAATTAAACGTACTTTCTATCTTTATTGCTGAAATTTTTTAAATATTTTATGTTGAATTATTTGTCTTCAAAAAGCTTGTTGTAAGTAATCTGTTATGTATTATTTTATACTTTTTATATATTAGAATTTGTTTATTTATTTTTGGTAATAATTAATCTCTCTTTTTCACATGTTTACAATACAAAAAGAAACTTTTTAAACACAAACTTTTATTTAAATTAAATTTATAACATATACGAATAACATCCTTGTTATACACCTTCCCATAGTATAAACATTTGTTTGAGATGGAATCGTAATAATAAGATGAGTTTCTTTCATGTTCGAAACGAGATGATAATTTCCTTTGCTGTTCGTAATAATAAGATAAGTTACAACCTAAGGGCGTAAGTAATGCAATTCGTTGCACTTATTTGTATAAAGTGACGGATTGCATTTCAGGGGACACTTCCATGAAATAATCCACCACTAGTTATTTAAGAATAAAACTATAATAAAAAGTACTCCAAAAAAGTTTTGTTTGAGTTGAATATCATAATTTTGCTTTGTCATCGGGTATATACATGTGTACCAAATTCTAGCTCTATCAGTTGTGGGAAATTCAGTTGCAAGATTGCCCCCAACATACTAACAAGTCAGATTATATAAAGGTTTGTAATAAAAAAGAGAGGGTTCTGAGACGCTCTGAAAACGTAATAATTATTACATCAGCCAAAAATGTACCTACTTAATTTTATCTGCCCATTTGTGAACACTGAAGTAGTCTTTTAGTTAATAACTGACGTAGACGAAGTTTAGAGACGTAGACAAGTTTACCATCATTACTAACTCAGAACAATAAATAAAATCTCCGTGCGTACTTTTGCTTCATACTTCCCTATAGTTTCCACTAAAAAAAAAAAAAACAATATTTAATAGCAAAATCAGTCACATTCAGGCTACAATTTTACTTCGTATTCTTTACAATTCCTGCGCTTAAGGATTCCATGTCCCACAATTTATTAAGTCTTCTCACCAAAAGGAAACCACTAACGAACGGTGCACACGGCACTGGATTTAAGAGTGATGAGCATGTATCCGCCATCTTCTCACAGTCCAAAAACTTCGAACTAACCCGTTTCTGGGATGCTGAATGTACTTGCACTGAAAGCAACTCAAAGTAATCAAAACACACATTATGCTTCAGTATTCTCCAATCAATAATCAGAAATTTCACTTAAATTTTGCATGACGCTACGTCGGAAAATATTAGCTATTTTTTTAGAATAAGAAGGAGTGGGAAATCGAAATACATTTGCCACAGAAGTGAAGTGCAATACAATGCCAAAGCTATTCGTAGGAAGGACAATGCAATGCCGAAATGTGAAGACGCGTGTCTG
>NNCF01144998.1:4402-35609 GCA_002313205.1 Laupala kohalensis | reverse complement strand
ATCAATAAACACGCGGGCAAGTCCCGAATTGAATCGTTTACTATCTTTTTCATCCAGATGGGCAACGATATCCTGAACGCCTTCATGCAGGCGCAGCAGGGTATAGCGCCAGGCAACGGTGCGTTTGTTACGCTTATTCTCGTCGACCTCTTTCAGATTTAAGGCCGCCCATTCGAATGGATCGCTGNCCTTCATGCAGGCGCAGCAGGGTATAGCGCCAGGCAACGGTGCGTTTGTTACGCTTATTCTCGTCGACCTCTTTCAGATTTAAGGCCGCCCATTCGAATGGATCGCTGTGCGCTCTGTCGGCAAACACCGCTACGGGAAAGCTATCCGCATCCAGTGAGGACAGCGATATTTGCCCGGCCCATTTCGGGTCGGCTGCCGCGAGTTCTTGTTGCATGAGGCTAAAAACGCGATCGAGGAGCCCCGTTGAACCGGCAGCGATTTCGCGCTGGATGATCTCCCCGGTAACGTACTCCAGTGGTTCATAGGGAATAGGGCAGTAGAAGTCGGCTTCCGGCAAAATGCCGGAACGGGACATCAGCGTAATTTCCAGCGCTTCACTGTCCTTATTCAGTGAGAAATTGACCTGATGATCCTCCGTTTCGTGAAACGTTCCGTGCTGTACTGCAACCGCCATTGCGGCATCCAGACCGCTCAGTGAGGTTCCAAGAATACCGACTCTGGCGGCTGGTACGTCAGCGTCCATCAAGCCGGACCAGGGGCTGGGATAAAATGCGTGCGTGGATTCGTCATCGTCCGGCCAGACGTGTCCCGTGGCGATCACCGCCAGGTCGACATGCAGCGGCACCGTGTGTTGATCGGTCCAGAGGTGTACGCCAGTGGGCGCCGCTGCGACATCTGTGACTTCACAGGACTCGTACAATATCACCTTAAATCCTCGACTTTCTGCGTGGTGGACGGCCTGCAAAAACTGCGCGCGAAAATAGTCGCCCAGTAAAATGCGTGGCAGAAACTGACGCTGGTGCAGCGTTTCCTTCTTAACACCATACTGCGCAAGGTACTGCGCTTCCTGGGCCTGCAACCACTCAAGCCAGGTGTTAAAAAGAGGTGGAACCTCGATACTGGCAATATTTGCCAACATCATTGGACTATTTTCAGAATGGGTGTAAGGCATACCAATTCCGGCCCGGTTTCCGCGTTCAAAAACGGCGATCTCCAGTGGCTGCGCCTCTTTTAGTAATGAGAAAAAGGTATAGACGCCTGTCGGGCCAGCCCCGATAATCGCGATTTTTTTCATGTCCTTGTCCGTCCTGTTATTGTTATTTTGCCGCCGATACCTCGGTGACATCATGTCAGTGTAGATGAAGAAGGTACGGATGTTTCGGTCTGAAACGGCGTTACGAGCCTGAAGCGCTGTGTCCTCTGCCATACTTAACGATGTTTTACTGTGAGGACAGGAGTGACGATGATAACGCTGTGTAAAGCTTGTGGTACCTCGTACGATAACCGCCACGGCAACGTTGAACGTTGTACAATCTGTGACGATGAGCGGCAATATGTCCCCGTTTCCGGGCAGGCGTGGATGGACTTCGATGAGCTCATCGCCAGCCATACCAACAAGTGGCAGCAGCATACGCCGCCACTTTTCAGTCTGAAAACCGTTCCTTCCTTTGCTATAAACCAGCGGGCGTTTCTGCTCAGAACGCCGGTGGGAAATATTCTGTGGGACTGCGTTGCGAATCTGGATCAGGCAACCCGAACGCTCATTCGTGCAATGGGGGGATTGAGCGCCATCGCGATTTCGCATCCTCATTACTACACCACAATGCAGGACTGGGCGGAGGCGTTTGACGCTCCCGTCTGGTTACATGCGGCTGACAGGGCCTGGATCATGCGAGACAGCCCCTGGATTCGGCTATGGGAAGGGGAAGAACACAACGTGCTTCCAGGCGTCACATTATTGCGTCTGGGCGGCCATTTTGCGGGAGGAACGGTGCTGTATCTGGAGGAGGGGGAAGGGACGATCCTCGCCGGAGATATCTTACAGGTCACTCCCGGTGCTGACGCGGTTTCGTTTATGTGGAGCTATCCGAACATGTTGCCGCTGTCATCGAAAACCGTCGGTGGGATCATACAACGGCTAAGCACGGTGACGTTTTCCAGTCTGTACGGGGCGTTTGAAGGGCAGAATATTACCCGCAGTGCCAGCCAAATCGTGCAACGTTCGGGGGAAAAATATCTCTCCAGCCTGATGTCTCGTTGAATCCGCTGAGGGGAAGATCCCCCTCAGCGACATCATTAACGCACTCTGGCGTTGTTGATTTCGCTCAACGGAATATTCACGTCAAACACTTTCGCAATGACGTTGTCAACGCCGAGGTTTTTTAAACGCGCGGTATGTTTATCCAGATAAGCCAGTGCGGTCTCCTCGTTTGCGAAAAGATAGATCCCTCCCGCTTCCTTGTTTTGCTCACTCTCCGTCCACACCTTCCAGATAAATCCCGGCTCCTGGTTAATCGACTCCGCCAGACCACGCAACTGTTCTGCCATTTCTGCGCCAAATGGGCCAGTAAAAGCGAAGTGAAGTTGTAATAATTTCGGCATATCCATTCTCCATGTTACGACTCAACGATAACTCACAGTGATAATGAGCTGGACGTTTTCCCCTGACACTCGGTATGGGATTGTATCAGATCCCGGGATGAACAATACGGTAGTCAGGGAACGCTTTATGCTTTCGTTGATGCTCGCTTTCCCGACGAGCGAGGGACGATTATTCACATGTAAAATCATCTTATTTCGCCAGCAGCATAATCATTTAGTCCAGTTATGGATTAGATGCAAAATATAACTCTCAGGCTTGAATTCTTTTGGTGTTAAAATGATCCCTATTGTTTAAACAGGTCTGGTAAGGTAATGTGCCTCGCAAAATGTTTTCTACAGTCGTTCTCTCTGCTCTTTTTATCAGAACACTGGTTTGTTTATTTATGAGTAAATCACTGATGTCTGGATGTTAAAGATATATGAAAAAAAAGACCTTAAGGACATGCTATCTATTCTGTGCGTTTTTTTTCTACTATATTTCCAGCGCGAGTGCAGCAGGAACAGAAAACTGTGAGTTACGCAATGATGCGACGGAGAAACAATGGTCGCAGATACATGTCCCTTATGAGTTGAAACCGGCTAATGTCAATGTAACCGTGGGAAGCAACATAGCGGACTGGATGGTACTCTACACCATTCACGCCAACATCGGCATGGCCGTGGGGGAATGTAATAATTCAGATACGCGCATGTATTTCACCATCCTGTCGAATGAACAACCGATTAGCAAGCAAGGAAACGACTATATCTATAAGACGGATGTTTTCGGTATTGGTATGTCAGTTGCCAGTGATGAAGCGGGTTATACTGGGCTACAAACTTATCCTACTCTGGCACTTTATGGGCAACCCAATCCGCAGAATGCGGGAGACCCATTCTGGGCAACCATTAAATTCTGGAAAATCCCCGGCGAGTCCATTCCAATGAAAGGCGGGGCTATTACCGTGACAGGTCCGGATGCTGCTGTTATCTATTCTAATTCAGGAAATACGTTTACCAGTTCTCAATCTGAGAGAATAACCTCTGATGGCAAAGGATATATTAATACTTCACGGATATTAACGGGCACCCTAATTTTTCAGCCAGGTACATGTAATATCGAAGGGGATAATATCCGCGTAGATATGGGAAATGATCTCTCTGCGGGGGATAAATATGGTGCATGGAAGGATGCCAGTTTTCGACTGAACTGTCCGAATGGCTATGGATATCAAGGGAAGGCCGCCTCCAGTGATCAAAATGATTACCCTTATTCGCTCGATCCTCATGCCACTATTAACGATAACACGGTACAGAATGGCCAGGTAAGAATTAGCATATTGCCCTATACCCAGATTATTGATGAAACAAAAGGGATTATTGCGCTGGATGGAACCGGGGCGCAGGGCTATGGCATTCAACTGGTATGGGGAGATTATTCTCAACAAGATAGTGATGAGCCAGATAAACCAGTCATATTGAACAGCTACATTTATGCCAGCGAGTTGAATTCAGGGTTCCGTGCCGGCGCAACGCCTCTTTCAAAAAATGCGTTCACCGGCGGAGATAATACGATAAAAATGGCGGCGCGTTACATCCGAACCAGCGGGCTTGCGATGGGGGGACCAGCAAATGCGGCAGTAGAAGTTGTCGCANGACAGGTCAGTCGTTTCACCGGTTCCTGTGCGCCCGCGCAAAAGTGGGCAGAAAGTGAGAGGGGAAAGCATGCTCCCCTCGCTCAGAACCGCTGAAAATGCCTCAACTGATGTCTGGCGGCAACCCATTGATCTTCGTTAAAATCCCTCGCTGGAGCTCAATGTGACCGGCGTTTTTTAACTCGGAAAGAAAATGCATGATCCAACTGCGGGACAGTAGCGTTCTGTCCTGAATATAGGCCAGTGCCGTCGTGTTATGACGGACAAATTCGGGTTCATCATTCAGCTCAATCAATAATAAAGAGGCGATCTTGAGGTTATCGTTAATCGCTAAAGCCTTATTATAAACATTGTGAGCTTGCAATCCCCAGGTCGCGATCGTTGCCAGTTGTCTCCAGAGATTAAACTCAGCAATATATTGCTCAAAAATTTCAACAGGCAGTAAGGCGTACTCAATATTATCAATGGCCTGGACGTGCAGATGGCTTTCCCGGTCTACAGGCATTCCCATCCCCACCAGAATGGGAGAATGTAACGTCATCACCGTTCTCCGATCCCACTGTCGAACAAGGTTACAGTAACCATGAGTAAGAAGAAGAACCTGTCTTTTGCCATCAACGGTTAATAAAATACGTTTATTTTTTTCGCCAGTTCTAAATTTAACCTTATCTTTCAGATAGTTGATAATGTCAAAAATTTCTTGTGTTGGCTTTGTCTCGCGTATGCCTGAGAGTAAACTACTCATTATAGCCTCAGAGATAAGTGTTATTGATATCGATTAAAATCAATGGATTAACGATAGCTTACCAAAAATAAATCGCTTCCATGCTATTAGTTATTTGTATCAACATCCGGTGTTGAACTACTGACACATCAACCGCAAGAGGTAAGTATAAGACATTTCAGGTTGTTTAACAGCTTTGTAGGTATTTTTATTCATTGTAGGTCGTTGTTTTAGCAGTGTATTGGCAAGGCTTCTCATTTTAAATAATGTGCATCAATATTTTTATATTTAGACTTTATAATGCGAGCGTAATTTAACATAGTTCTGCATTATGGAAACGTGATAGGCTACGTTATTCCAACCGGTGATGCGGTATTGTTGTTTTCGGGTTAAGGGTAAGCGGGCTCAAAACTAACGCAAAACAAACGGGAGGTAAGAACGCTAAGGGAAAAGGGAGAGATAACGTCAGAAACAGGCACCACTATCACCAGGCAGTGAAATGGTGCGTCCGAGTGGACTCGAACCACCGACCCCCACCATGTCAAGGTGGTGCTCTAACCAACTGAGCTACGGACGCAAAATGGTGCGTTCAATTGGACTCGAACCAACGACCCCCACCATGTCAAGGTGGTGCTCTAACCAACTGAGCTATGAACGCAACGTTGTGTGTGACAACGGGGACGAATATTAGCGGCAGAGCCGGGAGGTGGCAAGAGGGAAATGGTAATTTTCTTCCGGATTTCACCCGATTGCGGAGGAAGTGCGCAAAATGTCGAGAGAATAGCCGCCGGCTGGCGGCTATTGTCGTTTTATCGCGCAGCGCGTTGCAGAATCACCGTGGACGGCTGGCGTTGCAGGAAGCGCATCCGCAGCATCATCATAATTGCCGCCGAGGTCAGGCCGATGATAAAGCCCATCCAGAATCCTGCTGGCCCCATCCGATCCACCACCAGGTCAGTCAGCGCAAGGATATACCCACTTGGCAACCCCAGCACCCAGTATGCGGTAAAGGTGATAAAGAAAATCGAGCGCGTATCTTTATAGCCACGAAGGATCCCGCTACCAATCACCTGGATGGAGTCCGAAATCTGATAAACCGCCGCCAGCAGCATCAGTTGTGCCGCTAACGTCACCACTTCCGGATTGTCGTTATAGAGCAGGGCGATGTGCTCACGCAGTGACACGGTAAAGATGGCGGTGAGGCATGCCATGCAGACGCCAACGCCTAAACCGGTACGGGCGGCGGTTTGCGCATCCAGCGTCGAACCTTGTCCCAGACGATAGCCTACGCGAATGGTGACCGCCGCGGCCAGCGACATCGGCAATACAAACATCAGCGAACTGAAGTTCAGGGCGATCTGGTGACCGGCGACATCGACAATGCCCAGTGGCGAAACCAACAGCGCCACGACGGCGAACAGCGTGACTTCAAAAAACAGCGCCAGCGCAATCGGCAGGCCGAGCTGCACCAGACGTTTCATCACGACGTTATCAGGTTTACTGAAGCGCTGTTGATTACGGATATCGCGCATCGAACGCGCATGCTTCACGTACCAGAGCATCGCGCAGAACATCACCCAATAGACCGCTGCGGTTGCCACGCCGCAGCCGACGCCGCCGAGTTCAGGCATGCCGAAGTGACCGTAAATAAAGATATAGTTCACCGGGATGTTGACCAGCAGGCCGAGAAAGCCCATCACCATGCCAGGTTTAGTTTTCGCCAGACCCTCGCACTGATTACGCGCGACCTGAAAGAACAGATAACCCGGCGCGCCCCATAATAATGCGCGCAGGTAGCCGACGGCCTTATCCGCCAGGGCCGGATCAATATTGTGCATCGCGTGGATGATATAGCCCGCGTTCCACAGCACAATCATAATCAGCACTGAGACGAAACCTGCCAGCCAGAAGCCCTGACGCACCTGATGCGCAATGCGATCGCGGCGTCCGGAACCATTAAGCTGAGCAATCACCGGGGTCAGCGCCAGCAGCAACCCGTGGCCGAACAGAATGGCGGGCAGCCAGATGGAGGTCCCAATGGCGACGGCCGCCATGTCGGTGGCGCTGTAACCCCCCGCCATCACGGTATCGACGAACCCCATTGCGGTTTGGGCGATTTGCGCAAGAATCACCGGTATTGCCAGAGCCAATAACTGACGCGCTTCACTGATATACTTCTGCACGTGTACACCTATCATTTTGTTTTTATTTGAGAGACTAAAAAAGCCGCCACGGGTGGCAGCAAGAAGAAGATGTAAGGGGAAATTTCAGTCTATTGTAGCGATGAATGCTAATTTCACCAGTGAAAAAACAGGTCAAGGGGCACTTCGCTGGCAACCTGATTTTCCAACTGCTATTGTGGCAGGCAGAAATGGCTTAACTGAATTCAGGAGTTGCAGGTATGTTTACAGGTATTGTGCAGGGCACCGCAAAACTGGTGTCGATCGATGAAAAACCAAATTTTCGCACCCATGTCGTGGAATTACCTGAATACATGCTGGACGCGCTGGAAACGGGCGCATCGGTGGCGCATAACGGCTGCTGCCTGACCGTCACAGAAATTAACGGCAATCGCATCAGCTTTGATCTGATGAAAGAAACGCTGCGGATCACCAATCTGGGCGATCTGAAAGAGGGTGACCTGCTGAACGTCGAGCGTGCGGCAAAATTCAGCGATGAGATTGGCGGACATCTGATGTCCGGTCACATCATGACCACCGCGGAAGTGTCAAAGATTTTAACCTCCGAGAATAACCGTCAGATCTGGTTTAAAGTCCAGGATCCGACGCTCATGAAATATATCCTCTACAAAGGTTTTATTGGGATTGATGGGATCAGCCTGACCGTCGGTGAAGTCACCGCGACGCGTTTTTGCGTGCATCTCATTCCGGAAACACTGGAACGCACAACGCTGGGTAAGAAAAAACTGGGCGCGCGCGTCAATATCGAAATCGATCCGCAAACGCAGGCGGTGGTGGATACGGTAGAACGTGTGCTGGCTGCGCGTGAAGCGGCGATAGCGAAAACCGCCAGCGAAGCGTAAAACCCTCCAGCCCCCACGAGACGGCGGGGGCTGGAGAAGGTTTAGCGGGCTACGCGCAGGCCGTCTTCAACGCCGCGTGAGAATACCACCTGCCAGAGCTGAATATCGCGGGCGCGAAACGCGCCGGCGCAGGCGTTCAGGTAGTAGCTGAACATCCGTTTAAAACGTTCGGAATAGTTATCGGCAATTTCAGGCCAGGCAGCGAGAAAACGCTCGTACCATGCCATCAGTGTCTTGTCGTAATCCGCGCCGAAGTTATGCCAGTCTTCCATCACAAAGTGCGTTTCGCTGGCGTTGGCTATCTGACGCACTGACGGGAGGCAACCATTCGGAAAGATATACTTATTGATCCACGGGTCGACATTATTGTCGGTTTTTTTCGAACCGATGGTATGTAATAAGAACAGCCCTTCGGGTTTCAGATTGCGATCAACCACCTCGAAATAGGTTAGGTAATTTTTAGGACCGACGTGCTCAAACATGCCTACTGAGACAATGCGGTCAAACTGATCGTGCAAATCACGATAATCCTGCAACAGAATCGACACATCCAGTCCGGCACAGCGGGCCTGCGCCATTTTCTGCTGCTCGGCGGAAATCGTCACGCCAACCACGCTGACGCCGTAATTCGTCGCCATATAGTGTGATAAACCACCCCAGCCGCAGCCAATATCCAGCACACGCATACCAGGTTGCAGCTGCAATTTCTCGCAGATTAACCGCAGTTTGGCCTGCTGCGCCGTCTCCAGAGTCTCCGCGTCTTTCCAGTACGCGCAGGAATACTGCATATACGGGTCGAGCATGCGGCTGAACAGATCGTTGCCGAGGTCATAATGCTCTTTACCGACGATCCACGCCCGTTTTTTACTTTGCAGATTGAACAGGCGAGCGGCCGCGATGCGGAGGGTATCTTTGAAATGGTGCGGAAGTTGGTTTTCCAGTCCTGCACGCAGGACTTTGCTAAAAAACTGGTCCAGCCGATCGCACTCCCACCAGCCATCCATGTAACTCTCACCCAGACCGAGCGACCCCTCCTGTAAAACGCGTTTGAAAAAATCGGGGTTTTTGACGCGTATGTCTGCTGGTGAAGAGCCGTTGATGGCGATGCCCGCGCGGCTTAATAATTCGTTAGTGATACGGTACCAGTCGTCATCCGGTACGCTGACTTCTTCTATACACGATGAACTCATAGTTTCTCCATCACTGGTCGGTGATCAGAACCTTAAAACAGCGTAGACGCTTTTTGGGCTTTGTGAGAAATCTCACGGAAACATTCCGCGAGTCTATTATCCGACGTAGAACAGAGGAAGGGAGGACCCCTTGCCGAAAAGGCCATCCATGGTGAACCGGGAACGCTCCGGTTCCCGTTAACACATAATAATTATCGTAATTTTAACAACCGAAATTTAGTATAGGCCTCAAAAAACGATGATACAACCAAAAATTGTTAGCCGACTAATTAACGGTGATTATGAGTGATATCAATGGGATTCGCTGTGGGCAATCCCGCGATTATCATGCTGCTCACTGACGCTCGAAGGCTGCAGTTGCATCTTATAGCCCAGTCCAGCCAGTACAACCGTAGACAGCATCACGCTGGTTGTGGTCAACAGCGGTGTGCTGATAAGCCAGGAAACCACCAGGCTTGCCAGGAAGCACAGACCCAATTGCAGGGTATTTTGCAGGGCCGCGGCACGACCTGTCGCCTGCGGGAATGGACGCAGCGCCTGGGCTACCACAATCGGGTAGATCGCCCCGTTGGCAATCGCCATTACGCAGAAGGGGATCAGGATCTCTGCAAGCGTGATGTGATGGATGAAACTTGCCGCCCAGGTTGCCACCACGCTCAGCGCATAGATAACCAGCAGCCAGGGCAGGAGCTGTTGTCCCTGCCATTTTTGCAGCGCGGCGCGACAGCCGTAGCCGCCAATCAGAAACGCGATGGTTTGCGGTACGTAGCTCAGTCCAATTACCGCCGGGCTGTAGCCCATTTCACTCAGAATAAACGGTGAACCGGTCAGCCACGCAAAGAAGCTGGCAGAACAGGCGGCGTAAATCAGGACGTTGCCGCGGTACGCTTTCGCGCGCAGCAGCGTGGTGAACGTCAGTTTGTCGTTACTGTCATTGCGAGCCCGGGTGGTGGGCTTTAAAAACAGCGCGGGCAGCATCAGCAACAGCGTGATGAAAAACAGCGTGGCAAAGATCGCCTGCCAGGAAAGATGGGTCAGGATCCAACTACCTAATAACGGCGCCAGTGCAGGGGACAGCCCAACCAGCGGCATGATGGTCGCGAAAATGCGGTTAATTTTATGCGAAGGATAGTAATCGGTGACCAGCGCCTGCCAGATGACGGTCGCTGCGCAGACCCCCACGGCCTGAACAAAACGCAGGACTAACAGGCCCGTTGCGCTCTCAACCCACAGCATACCCAGGCTACCGAGGGCGAAGATAGACAGACCCAGCAGCAGGATCGGTTTACGGCCGTATCGGTCCGAGAGCGGCCCCCACAGCAGTTGTGCGACGGCAAAGCCTGCTAAAAACAGACTCAGGCTGGCGCTGACGGCAGAAGCCGGTGTTTGCAGGTCAGATTGAATGGCGGCAAATGCGGGCAAATACATGTCGGTTGCCAGAAAACCCAACACGCTGAGCCCTGCCAGCCAGACTAAAAACCCTTTTCCTGGTTGCATAGTTGTTCTCTAATTTTGATTAATCACACTGGCGCAGAGTGTAGGGAGTGAATTTCGGCTTGTGAAACGGTAATATTTGTTTATTGCATTCAAAAATTTTGTAGGCAGATTATGTGGTCAGAATATGCGCTGGAAGTCGTCGATGCCGTGGCGCGCAATGGGAGTTTCAGTTCTGCGGCCCAGGAGTTGCACCGGGTGCCTTCGGCGGTCAGCTACACGGTTCGCCAACTGGAAGAGTGGCTGGCCGTCCCGCTTTTTGAACGTCGCCATCGTGATGTGGTGTTAACCCCGGCGGGTGCCTGGTTTTTGAAAGAAGGCCGCTCTGTCATCAAAAAAATGCAGATCACGCGCCAGCAGTGTCAACAGATCGCCAACGGCTGGCGTGGGCAACTTCCCATCGCGGTGGACAATATTGTGCGACCGGAACGCACGCGGCAATTGGTCGTCGATTTCTACCGCCACTTTGATGACGTGGAGCTACTGGTCTTTCAGGAGGTGTTTAATGGCGTCTGGGACGCGCTGTCAGATGGCCGGGTCGAACTCGCCATCGGGGCAACCCAGGCGATCCCGGTGGGAGGACGATACACGTTCCGCGATATGGGTAAGCTGAGCTGGTGTTGCGTCGTTGCCAGTACGCATCCGCTGGCCGCTATGAGCGGGCCGTTAAGCGATGACACGTTGCGCAACTGGCCGTCGCTGGTGCTGGAAGATACGTCCCGCACTCTGCCGAAGCGCGTGACCTGGCTGCTGGACAACCAGAAGCGGGTAGTGGTGCCGGACTGGGATTCCTCCGCGACCTGTATTAGCGCCGGACTCTGTGTCGGCATGGTACCGACGCATTTCGCCAAGCCATATCTTAACAAGGGGCAGTGGGTGGCGTTAAATCTGGAGAACCCGTTCCCGGATGCGGCCTGTTGCCTGACCTGGCAGCAGAATGATATGTCACCTGCGCTGATCTGGCTGCTGGATTATCTGGGAGACAGTGAAACGCTGAACAAAGAGTGGTTGCGGGAGCCAGATGAGACTCCCGCAGAAGAGGCTTAACGACGGTAGTCGCGGAACGGGCCATCCGCAACGGAGCGGCGCTCCACCAGGCGCGGGTGGACTTCAATGGACTGCGACTCTTCGCGTNTTGGCCGGAGACAACGAAACATGGAGGTTGTTACGTAACCACGCGCGGTGTGGGCTCTGTCTCTTATACACATCTAGATGTGTATAAGAGACAGGGTGGATAGTGGTCAACGCCGGCGTAAAGAAACGGGCGTTGCGCACGTTGTCGTAGCCTATCAGCGACACGTCCTGCGGGACGCGCAGACCCATCTCATCGGCGGCGCACAGGGCGCCCATCGCCATGATATCGCCGCCACAGAAGACCGCCGTCGGGCGATGCGCCTGCGACAGAATTTGCTGCATAGCGCGGTAGCCGGATTCCGGCTCGAAGTCGCCTTGTACAATCCAGTTTTCAGGCACTTTAATCAGCGCTTCATCCATCGCCTTCATAAAACCGGCCAGACGGCCTGCGCCAGTGTTACGCTCCATCAGTCCAGGGATCACGCCAATTTCGCGATGTCCGCGCTCAACGAGGTAACGGCCTGCCATATAACCGCCTTCAAAGGCGTTATCAATCACCGTATCGGTGAAGTCGGCTTTGGCTTCGCCCCAGTCCATCACCACCATCGGGATATGACGATACTCTTCCAGCATTGAGAGCAGGGGATCGGGGTATTCGGAACACATTACCAGCAGGCCATCAACGCGTTTTTGCGCCATCATGGACAGATAGGCACGCTGCTTTTCCAGGTTGTTCCAGACGTTGCCGAGGATCAGGGTATAGCCCTTCTGGAAGCAGTTCTTCTCAACCGCTTCAATAATTTCGGCAAAATAGGGGGCTTCGCTGCTCGTCGCCAGCAAACCGATAGACTTGGTATGGTTGACTTTCAGGCTGCGGGCAACCGCGCTGGGGGAATAGTGCAATTCTTTGATTGCCGCCCACACTGCATTGCGTGTTTCTTCAGCGACGAAACGCGTTTTGTTAATTACGTGTGACACGGTTGTAGTGGAAACGTTTGCGCGCTTCGCTACATCTTTAATTGTTGCCATTAAATCTCACTCCAGACCCAACCTGAACATTAAATTACGCTAAGTAAACGTTTGCCTTTACTCATCCTGTGCCCAACATCAGGGCTGCGGCACGCCGGGAAACGACACGGAACGTCAGGAAGGGGTCAATGGCCGGTACGCTAATCAAGTAAGCGTCGAATTTTGTCTGATCTTTACGAAAAGGGGAAGTATTAAAAGCACATATCACTCTAAATCGTGGGAGATTTTTACACTCAAGTGTGTAAAAATGCGCTATATCACTTTTTGTGTGGGAATAAAAAGGAGAAAAGTTGATGAGCACCGATCTGAAATTTTCATTAGTGACCACGTTTATTGTTCTGGCTTTAATCGTTGCGGGCGGCCTGACGGCGGCACTGCACTGATCCCCCTCGGGGGAGTTCCTGCTCCCTCGAACCTCCTGTCATATTGTTATTGAATCTGCAAAAGTCTTTTGTATTTTTGTTAACTTCTCTTTTTTTGTGATTGATGTCATGCTTTTGACTCTTAGTTAAGCATCGCGCCCTGTCGCGAAGAGCCGGAGTCATCACTGCATGAAAATTAATTATCCGTTACTGGCGCTGGCCATCGGCGCGTTCGGAATCGGTACCACCGAATTCTCGCCAATGGGTCTGCTACCCGTCATCGCGCGTGGCGTTGATGTGTCCATCCCTGCGGCAGGTATGCTGATTAGCGCTTATGCGGTAGGCGTGATGGTCGGCGCGCCGCTGATGACGCTGTTGCTGTCACATCGCGGACGCCGTAATGCGCTCATTTTTCTGATGGCTATTTTTACGCTCGGTAACGTGCTCTCGGCGATTTCGCCGGATTACACCACGCTGATGTTGTCACGTATTTTAACCAGCCTTAACCACGGCGCATTCTTTGGCCTGGGTTCGGTGGTGGCGGCAAGCGTGGTGCCGAAGCACAAACAGGCGAGCGCCGTTGCCACTATGTTTATGGGGCTGACCATCGCCAATATCGGCGGTGTGCCGGCGGCGACCTGGCTGGGTGAAACCATCGGCTGGCGGATGTCGTTCATGGCGACGGCGGGGCTGGGCGTTATCTCGATGCTGAGTCTCTTCTTCTCATTGCCAAAAGGCGGTGCCGGGGCGCGTCCGGAAGTGAAAAAAGAGCTGGCGGTGCTGATGCGTCCTCAGGTGCTCTCGGCGCTGCTGACCACCGTACTGGGGGCGGGCGCCATGTTCACGCTCTATACCTATATTTCACCTGTTCTGCAAAGCATCACCCATGCGACGCCGGCTTTTGTGACCGGGATGCTGGTTCTGATCGGTGTGGGCTTCTCCATTGGCAACTACCTTGGCGGAAAACTGGCCGATCGCTCGGTTAACGGCACGCTGAAGGGATTTTTGCTGCTGCTGATGGTGATTATGCTGGCGATCCCATTCCTGGCTCAGAATGAACTGGGCGCGGCGGTCAGCATGGTGGTCTGGGGTGCAGCGACCTTTGCGGTCGTCCCTCCGTTACAAATGCGCGTCATGCGTGTGGCTCATGAAGCGCCGAGTCTCTCATCTTCCGTGAACATTGGTGCATTTAACCTTGGAAATGCACTGGGCGCTGCGGCGGGCGGAGCTGTTATTTCAGGCGGGTTGGGCTACAGTTTTGTTCCGGTGATGGGGGCGATCGTGGCGGGTATGGCGCTGCTGCTGGTGTTTGTCTCGGCGAGAAAACAACCCGAACAGGTGTGTGTCGCCAGTTAACGGCAGGACAAAAACGCAGAAGGGAGTCCCTTCTGCGTTATCACTTTTACGCAGCGAAGTTCTTCGCCACAAACTCCCAGTTTACCAGCGCCCAGAAGTGTTCCAGGTAGCCAGGACGCGCATTGCGATAGTCAATGTAGTACGCATGCTCCCATACGTCGACGGTCATCAGCGGCGTGGCGTCGGTGGTCAACGGCGTGCCGGCGTTGGAGGTTGAAACGATAGCCAGCTTGCCATCTTTTCCTTTTACCAGCCAGGTCCAACCAGAACCGAAGTTTTTGATCGCCGCGTCAGTAAACTGTGCTTTGAACTCAGCAAAGCTGCCGAAAGAGGCGGCAATCGCGTCAGCCAGTTTGCCGGTTGGCTCGCCACCTGCATTCGGGGCCAGGCAGTTCCAGTAGAACGTGTGGTTCCAGACCTGAGCCGCGTTATTGAACACGCCGCCTTCCGAGCTGCGTACGATCTCTTCCAGCGATTTCCCTTCAAAGGCGGTGCCTTTAATCAGGTTGTTCAGGTTGGTGACATAGGTCTGATGGTGTTTGCCATAGTGATATTCCAGCGTCTCGGCGGAAATGTGCGGCGCAAGCGCATCTTTGGCATACGGTAGTGCAGGTAATTCGAACGACATTGCTTCTCTCCTTATTATTAATAGTATTTCGCGCAATAACCTTATTGTGCGTAAGGATAGGGTAGCAAATTGAAAGGTGAGACAAAAGATGAACTTACCCTGTTGCGTTAACAACAGGGTAAAGTTTTAACGAATGGTTTTGGGCGTCATGACCCGGCGAGCGCCGACGTAGTGGCGTTGCCAGTAATCTTCGCTGAGTGACGTGATCTGGATTTCCTGGCCGCTACGCGGTGACTGAATAAATTTGCCGTTGCCGACATAAACGCCGACGTGATCGGCGGTCCCGCGCCCCTGAGTGCGGAAGAACACCAGATCGCCATTTTTTAATTCCTCACGGTCAATCGGTGCGGCATCACGCAGGTGATACATTTCATTTGCCGTGCGCGGAATACGGAATTTCACCAGATCTTTATAAGCGTAATAGACCAGACCGCTGCAATCGAAACCGGTGCGCGGCGACGTGCCTCCCCAGCGGTACGGCTTGCCAATCTGGCTCATTAGTTTATTCATCGCCGTACTGGTCGCTTTTTGCACTTTCACTTTATGCGCATCGGCAATCTTTCCTGGCGCCGTGTTCTTCACTTTCACACACGTCGGCTTGTGTCCTTTGCGCGGGGTGCACTTTTCGCTCCAGCTGACAGCGGCCGTTTTCTTCGCGGTGACGGTTTTGCTTTTACGACTGGCTGTTTTGCTGGTTTTGGCAGGAGCGGTGATTTTTTTCTTAGAAGAAGAGGCGGTTCTGGTGCTGGTTTTGCTGGTCGTTTTCTTAACGGTTTTTTGACTGGTTTTATTCGTTTTTTTTGCTGTTGCCGTACTTTTCTTTTTGTTGCTGGTTTTCTTACTATCCGTAAGACCAGCCGTATCCCTGGCTTGCTTGGACGCATGTGCCATCGGCATAAAGGGAATCGTTGTAAATAGTAAAGCACAGAGCGTGAGGGAAAGTCGGTTTATCCGCGCCACTGAGCATTCCTCTGTTAAGGCAGGTCGCAATCATACCTGCGTGTGATTTACAAAACCTGATGATTCTAATCTATAGAAACGGATAAAGTTAATAGCTTTTATTGTTAAAAATACGGTTTCGCTATTGAGTGCAAAAAAAAACAGCAGCCAAAGCTAAATCTGCTTATTTAGCGCACACTTTCGGCACTGGCACTGAGGAAACCATTATTGGGAATGCAACTTATGCGTTCAGACGATAAAATAGTAAAGCGTAATGAAAATGTTATTTTCCGATGTCGCTCTGAACCGCTACAATGTCAGACGACTGCCGTAAAAGAAGTTAAGGAAGCAAGACAATGAGCACCACTATCGAAAAAATCCAGCGCCAGATCGCTGAAAACCCGATTCTCCTGTACATGAAAGGTTCTCCAAAACTGCCAAGTTGCGGCTTCTCCGCCCAGGCTGTGCAGGCACTTTCCGCCTGTGGTGAGCGTTTTGCCTATGTGGATATTCTGCAAAACCCGGATATTCGCGCAGAACTGCCGAAATACGCAAACTGGCCGACCTTCCCACAGCTGTGGGTTGACGGTGAACTGGTTGGCGGCTGCGACATTTTGATCGAAATGTACCAGCGAGGCGAACTGCAGCAGTTGATCAAAGAGACCGCTGCAAAATACAAATCTGAAGAATCAGACGCTGAGTAATCAGTAGACAGTTAAAGGGGAGCTTTTCCTGACTCAGGTTAAGCTCCTTTTCATTTCTGCTCTGCCTATCCCCAGTCCAGCCCCTGCGGCGAACTGGAAAAACCGACTTCCCGCAGCAGGGTAAAGAGAGGGGTTTGCCGTACTGGCTTATCGTTGACTTCCGACAGTGTGAAACGCAGTCGCGGTTCACGGCGTAAGGCGCTCGCCAGCGCCCTGAAAATCTCCGGCGAAGGCATCTCCTCATTTTCCGTCCAGACCATCATCTTTTTTCCTCCCTGAGCAAGATACAGCCGCAACTGTCCGGCGGAAATCACGACAAACGCGCCGTTACGCCGCCCGGGAACCAGAGATGACGGATGCGGCGGCCACGGCAGCAGCGTTCCCCAGGGATTGGCGGGATCGTTCGCAGATAGTGCCACCGCCGTAAATGCCTGTGGTTCAGATGTCGACGACGTCAGATCGCGCAGACGATCGATAGTTTCCCGCTCGGCAAACTGCGCGCCGCCCATTCCCTCCACGAACCGCCCGCGCAGAATTCGCCCTGAATCTTCCATGCTTCGGCACAGCGTCTGCATGGCGGGAAAGCCGCCAGGGATATTCTCGGCAATCACGGCCTGGCGACCTATCACGCCGTAGCGATCGAGCATATTCTCGGCGCAGGCCAGCATCCGTTCAGTATCATTCAGCGTCTCTCGCGGCAGCAGCGACCAGCGACCGGCCAGCGCAGGCGTGGTGTAAGAAACCGGTACGGCGACGGACGCAGGGCGCGGCGCGGCATAGGCCGGGCGTCCACGACGCATACGCGGCGAGCGTCGTGACGGCTGGCGCGATACAGCGGCCGCGCGCGACAGGCCACGCAGTGGAGCCCAGATATCGGTCGTGATATACCCTTGCCAGACCAGGCCCCAAAGCGCCTCATGCAGCGTGGCTGGCGTTATCCACTCGTCACCGCCGGCGTCTACCGTACGCGTCTGAATCAACGCGCTAAGTTGCTGCGCAAACCATGCACCACCACCAGAAAGAACGTTTAAAATGGCGCGCTGTAGGTCTGAAAGCGCTTCGCTATCACCGGATGGCGGGGAAAGCGTCTCCGCCAGGTAATCCCGTAAATGCAGTACCACCCGTCCATCATCGTCGCCCAGTTTCTTTTGCCCTGACCAGATGACTTCACCCGTCGCCAGCAACTCATCGAGCATATCCGGTGAATAATCGCGGACCCGGGCAGGGAATATCTGGCTTTCCCACAACGAAGCAGACAGGCCGACTCCGGCCAGTTGTTCAATCACACGCGTGACGCCGTCACTTCCTTCCAGCGTCCCCGTGGAGGAGGCCGCAAAGCGCGCCGGGCTGCCATCGGCGGATGAAATCAGCCCCTGACGTTCCAGCAACAGGCGGGTGTAGCTCGTTGCCGGAACCGGACGGGTTGCCTCCCTTGCTGCATGCAGCGAGCGGATGCGAAGACGATGAAATACGTCCTCATTCACCCACGTCGACGCTTCGTCAGGCGTGGATGACGAACCGGCACGCAACTGAATGAGCACTCCTTCATCGCGCAACTGACGCAACTGATCGTCGGCGACGGCTACCCCCAACCCGAACGCCTGTGCAATCTGAGTGCGAGTAAACAGCGTGTGGGTACGGCTAAAGCGCAGGAAGAGATCGCGCAACGGCGTGTTCACCGGATGCAGCCACGCCGGTGAAATCGTCGCAGGCAGGCGAACGCCCAGCGCATCACGAAGTCTGGCCGCATCATCCATGCAGGCCATCTGCGCCGTGTCCGCGATAACGACCGGGAAAATACGTTTTTCAGCGGACAGATCATCGAGCCATGTCCTGATGTCAGCGATCGTTCCCTCGTGTCTGGCGGCAATATCCTCGACGGTCATTGGCCCCAGTTCGCGCAGTAAATCGTAAACGCCTTCCATCCCCTGGGCTTTTCTGCCCGCCGCGAATCGCTGAAGTTCATCTTCAACCTGGCGGATAATCTCCGGGTCAAGCAACTCCAGCGGATCGCCCTGGCCCAACAGGTTGCCCAGCAGTTCGCTGTCCAGCGCCAGAACAGAAGCCCGACGCTCCGCCAGCGGCGCATCGGTGGCGTACATAAATTCGGCGACATAGCCGAAGAGCAGATCGGTGGCGAACGGTGAGGGGGCGGGTGTGGTCACTTCAGAAATCTGGATCTCGCCGGTGTTCAACCGACGTATGACCTGCTCCAGCGCGTCGAGATCGTAAACGTCCTGGAGACACTCACGCGCCGTTTCCAGAATAATGGGAAAATCAGGATAGCCCGCCGCGATTTCCAGAAGCTGACTTGCGCGCAGGCGCTGCTGCCAGAGCGGGGAACGACGCCCTGGCGTACGACCCGGCATCAGCAGAGCGCGGGCGGCGCATTCTCTGAAGCGGGCGGCAAACAGCGCCGTGCTACTGACGGCTTCCCGGACAATGCGCAGCAGTTTTTCCGGCTCAAACAGGAAAATAGCGGCATCGGGCAGTTTCCCATCGCTGTCCGGTATACGGGCGACAATCCCGTCATCACTGGCGACAATCGACGCGTCAGCTCCCCACTGCGCATGGAGACGTCCGGCAATCGCCAGTGCCCAGGGCGCGTGTACCCGACGACCATAGGGTGAATGCAGAATAACCCGCCAGTCACCCATTTCATCGCGACAGCGCTCAAGCACCAGATGGCGACTCCAGGGGAGCACGCCCATAGCATTTTTTTGATCGTCAATTAACCCTTTGATATTCGACAGAACATTGTCATCGCGCAGTCGAGGGGAGAGCCGGAGTCCAGCGTTGTCATCGGACATCGTATGGATAAAATCACCAATGCGTTCCCCCAGCTCCGCCGGGCGACCGACGCCTTCGCCGCGCCAGAACGGAAGTCGGGCCGAGCGTCCGGGCGCAGGGACAACGATAACCTGATCGCGGGTGATTTGTTGAATACGCCACGAGGTGGCGCCAAGCGTGATGATGTCGTTGACGCGTGATTCGTACACCATTTCTTCATCCAGTTCGCCCACGCGACGCGATCCGGCTTGCTCATCTCCTTCGGGAAGCAGCACGCTGAACATGCCGCGGTCCGGAATGGTACCGCCGCTGGTTACTGCCAGAAGCTGTGCGCCGGGACGGGCCGTTAATAATCCGGTTTCGCGGTTCCAGATTATACGCGGCCGGAAGACGGCAAAATCGCCAGAGGGGTAGCGCCCTGCCAGCATATCCAGCGTGGCGTCAAATGCGCTTCTCGGCAAATCTTTCCACGGTGAAGCCCGGCGGACGAGGGTATACCAGTCATCTACATTGACCGGATCCATCGATACGGCGGCAACGGTCTGTTGTGCCAGAATATCCAGCGGGTTGCGTGGCGGCGTCAGCGTTTCCAGTTGTCCGGCGTACATACACTCGACAATGACGGCAGAGTCAATCAGATCCCGACGGGTCCTTGGGTAGAACAGCCCCTTTGATACCCCGCCGACCTGGTGACTGGCGCGCCCGATGCGCTGCAAGCCGCTGGCGACAGAAAGGGGCGTCGCCACCTGAATCACCAGATCAACCGCCCCCATGTCGATCCCCAGTTCCAGACTGGAGGTCGCCACCACGCAGCGAAGTTCGCCGGATTTCAGCGCATGCTCGGTGACGGCACGCTGCTCTTTGGACACCGAACCATGATGCGAACGGGCAATATATTCTGCGGCGTCCTGCGCCCGGTTACTGGTGGACCCGGTTAGCGAGCCGAAGTGTGCCGGCTCTACCTGCGGTTGCGGCAACGGTTGTCGTCGCGAGAGATACAATTCGTTCAGGCGGGCCGTCAGTTTTTCCGCCAGCCCACGCGAGTTGGTGAAAACAATGGTGGAACGATGGCTAAGGATTTGATCGAGAATACCGGATTCAATGCGCGGCCAGATGGAACCTTCTCTGCCCTTGTGAATGGCCTCGCCGCTGTCGTTATTGTCCGCTAAGACGTCATCAAGATTGACGGCAGGAGCGACGATGTGGATATCCGGGTGACGGGTAGAGGGCGGATTGATAACAGTAACCGGACGATCGCCGCCCAGAAAAGCGGCAACGGCTGTAACAGAACGCACGGTCGCCGACAGACCAATGCGCTGCGCCGACGTTGCCAGAAGCGTATCCAGTCGTTCAAGACTCAGCGCGAGGTGCGCGCCGCGCTTTGTGCCCGCTACCGCGTGCACTTCATCGACGATCACCGTTTCAACGCCGCGCAGCGTCTCTCTGGCGCGGGAGGTGAGCATCAGATAAAGCGACTCCGGCGTGGTGATCAGAATATCGGGTGGGTGACGACTCAGCTTCGCGCGCTCCTGAGGCGGCGTATCACCGGTGCGGATCCCAACCCGAATAGCCACCTCTGGCGCGCCGGATTTCTTCCGCTCTTCGCTAATCCCCTGCAGGGGAATTTGCAGGTTGCGCTGGACATCCGTACCCAGGGCTTTTATCGGGGAAATATAGAGAATTCGGGTGACTTTCTTTTCTTTGCCGGAGGGGGACGTGGTGTGCGCTGCTTCGCCTTCACGAAACAGGCGATCCAGGGCATAGAGAAAGGCGGCAAGGGTTTTCCCCGAACCGGTCGGGGCGATCACCAGCGCGTGCTGATTCGCTGCCGTCACGGCCCACGTTTGCGATTGCACCGGCGTGGGGTGCTGAAATGCCGACGTAAACCAGTCGCGGGTTGCCTGTGAGAAAATATCCGGCAGCGGTGGCGGCGCATTTTTTGCTGACATGTTCCCTGTCCCTTTTGCGGTGTTGGCGAATCAAGACCTTTTTACAGAATAGCGGGAAATGCGCAGGGTGTATTGATACTGGTCAAATATACAGTATAGATGAAGGGGGGAGCGACCTGATAACCGACGTTATCAGGTCATCCAGTCAGGCTTCTTCTGGCAGAGGTAACGGCCAGCCGCCCAGGCGTTTCCAGCGGTTGACGATTTCACAAAACAGCACGGCGGTGCGCTCGGTATCGTACAGCGCTGAGTGCGCCTGGGTACCGTCAAACTCCATACCTGCCGCCAGACACGCTTTGGAGAGCACCGTTTGTCCCAGCGCCAGTCCGCTCAGGGCGGCAGTATCAAACGTCACGAACGGATGGAACGGATTGCGCTTGAGCGACGCCCGCTCAGCGGCGGCCATCATAAAGCTATGATCGAATGTCGCATTATGGGCAACCATGATGGCGCGACTGCAGCCGCTATCTTTAATGCCTTTGCGAACCATTTTGAAAATGGCATGCAGGGCGTCATATTCACTCACCGCACCGCGCAGCGGGTTGGATGGGTCGATACCGTTAAACGCCAGTGCCTCAGGCTGCAAATTCGCGCCTTCAAACGGTTCGACGTGGAATTGCAGCGTGCTGTCCGGCATCAGCCAGCCTTGTTCATCCATTTTCAGCGTGATGGCGGCTATCTCAAGCAGCGCATCGGTTTTGGCGTTAAATCCAGCCGTTTCGACATCAATGACGACAGGATAAAAACCACGAAAACGGTCGCACAGACCGGTAAGTTGAGCGTTATCGGACATCTGGGTCTCTTAATACAGAAAAATTGCAGCGCGCATTATGCCAAATTTTGCTGCATTCGGGAATGGCAGGGAAGTGAGAGTGCGCAGCAGGGACGACAGGGCTATCGATCCCCGGTGAGTTCGCATGGACAGATAGCCATGCAAAGGAGGATGAAACGGAGAGAACGGATAAATAAGGTGAAACAGTTTCACCAGGGAAATCATTTACGAAAACATATTATTAATAAATATTATTTTGGCGGGCTGTAATGAATATGATGTCGCTATTGCAATTTATTTTGTGTAAAAAATCGTTATTTTCCCTGTTGGTTATCGTTAAGGCTGTTAAATAGTGAATTAAGTGTGCCTGTAACGCCTTATTTTAATAATGGTAGTCGTTCAGGAATTGGTACAAAATTGGACTCAATGCCGATGGTTAGCGTTTCTTATCAATATATAATAACTTAAATTTTATCACTATTGTGNTATAAGAGACAGGTCATTACGCGTTGTTGGTGTCGAACTAACGAGGTTAGTGAGTAAGAAATCGACATAACCAACATAGAAGCGAAAATAAAATTAAAAAGGATCCTTACAGGTAACATGAATCACATGAGTGCCACGTATTAGGGATGTGAGTAGTTGTTCAACATGCTTGTTGTATATATATGGAGATATAAATGAAATTGCGTAAGTTATATATGGTGATGTCCGCCTGTGCTTTAGTGGGTTTATCTGGCATCAGTGCGGCAAATGCGGCTGGCACAACAGATAAAGGTAAGATTGAGTTTGACGGAGAAGTGATCGCTTCTACCTGTGATGTCAAACTGGACGGAACTGAAGCCGACGGTATTGTTACGCTGGAGAAAGTATCAACTACAGGTATCGCCGGTGTCGGGACCACGGCATTACCGAAGGCATTTAAAATTTCGGTTACGGGTTGTTCGGATGATAAAGCTATCATCGGTGTGACTTTTGCCCCTGCCACTGGCGCGGCAGATAGCAACGGCAACCTGGCGAACGAAGATACGGCAGCAACGCCGACGAAGGTAAGTTTACAACTGGTCGATGCAGGTCAACCTATTAATCTAAATGGCGATCAGAGCAAAGGCTCGAAATTTACACTTGTGAGTGGTGCGGGTTCGCTGACGTATATGGTGCAGTATTACAGTAACGATGCTGCGCCAACTGTTGGTAAAGTGACTGCAAATGCGACCTACCAACTGGCGTACAACTAATTAAACCCTCAGAGTGCTGTTAACAGACGGTCGTTACTGGATTAATTGAATGAAATGGTTTAAATATTTTTCTCAACTGTCATTATCAATGACACTGCTTTGTTTCAGCACTCTGTCTTTTGCGGGTCTGGTATTAGACGGGACACGAGTCATTTATCCTTCTGGTGAAAGCGAAGTTACGCTACAAATGAAAAACACGGGCAGCCAACCCGTACTGGCGCAAAGCTGGATCGATAACGGCGAAAAAAATGTGAGTCCGGATAAAGTCGCGTCTGTCTTTGTCGTAACGCCGCCAATAAACAGAGTCAATCCAGGGAAAGGGCAGACATTAAGAATTGGGTTGATTGCAGAGAATACGCTGCCACAGGATAAAGAGTCTGTTTTTTATTTGAATGTTCTGGCGATCCCGGCAAAGCCAAAGGATTCGATAAATGCCAGCGAAGTTAATATTGCGTTTAAAACGCGAATTAAATTATTTTACCGTCCGGTTTCATTGAAGGGCAGCGCGAATGACGCCCCAGATTTATTACGCTGGAGTATTAACGGCAACGGCGTCACGGCGACAAACCCGACGCCTTACTATGTTACGTTAGCTGAGGTGGCGTATACCTCAGGTGGGAAGGAATATGTCGCGCCTGCGCAAATGATCTCACCAGGGGGGGCCGGAGATTTTCATTTCAACGGCGTGAGTCAGGTTAACAGTATGGATTCCATTGAATATTCGTCAATCAATGATTTTGGTGGTCAGAATAAATATAAAGTAAAAAAATAATTTCTAACTCCGGCGAACCTATTATGCGCTTATTATATGTCCTGTGTTGCGTTAATATTGTGCTCCCTCTGCAATTTGCTGTCGCCGGAGTGACAGAATCCTCTTCGACAGAGTCGTCCGGTAATTATGAGTTCAATGACGCCTTTGTGAATCGTTCAGGTGCAAACACAATTGATTTACAACGCTTTGCAAATGGTACCAACGTGTTGCCGGGTACCTATAAAATCATTGTCACCTTAAATACCGAAAAATTAACGATCGCCGACGTCGAGTTCCGCACGGGTGAGAATAAAAGCGTTGACGCCTGTATTCCGGCAAAAGTGTTCGAACTTATTGAATTTAAAAAAGAGCAGATTAAATTCACACAGTGGGACGTTCTGGTCGACAGTAAAAAATGCACTCGTATTCAGGATATTATTCCACAAGCGACTCAGGAATTTGACAGTGAGGCGCAGCAATTAAACCTTTCTATCCCGCAGGTTTATATCAATAAACTTCCTCGCGGTTCTGTTCCCTCATCAATGTGGGACAGCGGTATTCCCGCCCTGATGCTGGGATACAACATGAATGGCTATGAGTCGAAAAACAACAATTACGAGTCGAAATCCTTTTATGCCTCCATCGATAGCGGCCTGAACATCGGTGGATGGTATCTTCGCCATAATGGTTCCTGGAACTGGACACAGGAACAGGGCGGGAAATACAGCGTACTGAATACCTATGTTCAGCGTGATGTTCCGGTCATCATGGGACGAATGTCTGCGGGCCAACTGAATACCAGCGGACAATTATTTGACACCGTGCCCATGACGGGCGCAGAAGTGGCAAGCGATGAGCGTATGCTGCCGCAATCACAGCGTGGCTATGCGCCAGAAATACGCGGCGTCGCGAAAACCAATGCGAAAGTTACGATTAAACAGAACGGTCAACGAATTTATGAAACAACCGTTTCTCCCGGCGCGTTTGTGATTAGCGATCTCTACCCAACCGGCTATGGTGGCAATCTGGATGTGACCATTGAAGAAGCGGATGGAACGCAGCAAAATTTTTCGATTCCCTATTCTTCGGTATCGCAATTGCTGCGTCCTGGCAGTGTTCACTACAGCTTCAGCGCCGGGAAATTACGCAACGACAGCGTTCCGAGCGATCCTTCACTTCTTGAAGCGACGTGGCAACAGGGTTTTACGAACCGGCTGACGGGCTATACGGGCGTGCAGGCAAACCAGGATTATCAGGCTGTAAAAGTCGGGCTGGCGCTGGGATTTCCCATCGGCGCCGTGGCTTTTGATGTCACGCAGTCCAAAACGCAGCTTCCCGGTCGTGACGATATGTCAGGGCAGAGCTATCAGATTAGCTACAGCAAGTTGATCGCTGAAACCAACAGTAATATCACCCTGGCGGCCTATCGTTTTTCCAGCAGTGGCTATATGGACTATTTAACGGCGATGCAAACCCGGGATGATATCCAGCATGGCAACGATGGCAATCAGGTACAGCGCCAGAAGAACCGTTTTACGTTAAATATCAGCCAGGGATTGGAGGACGGCTGGGGGCAGCTATACGTCAGCGCGACGATGGAAAACTACTGGAATAAAGGATCGGTAGAGCGGCAATATCAGATTGGCTATTCCAATAGCTATAAATGGCTGAACTATAGCCTGAACGTCAGTCGTAGCCAGGATGAATGGGGCAAATCGCAAACCAGCTATTATCTGAATTTCTCTTTCCCGTTGTGGGAAAATCAAGACATGGGAACGTATGCGCCACAGCTCAGCATGAACTACAACCACGATTCCGACGGCGGTTCCTCGGAACAGGCCACCTTGTCGGGCACCCTGGGGGCGCAAAACCAGTATACCTACTCTGTCAGCGGCAGCCACGATGACAACTCAGGATCCCGCACTGACGTGGGCGGAACCTATAAAAGTAGTCTCGCTGCACTGTCGGCGTCGTACAGCCAGGGTCGTGACTATCACAGTGCTTCGGTAGGGATGACCGGCACGCTGGTCGCCCACTCAGGTGGGATCACGCTCTCACCGTATACGGGTGATACGTTCACTCTGGTGGAGGCGAAAGGGGCAGAAGGGGCAGCGATACCGTCTTATCCAGGGGTGACGATTGACCGCTTTGGCTATGCGCTTTTCCCGGCTAATGATCCGTATCAGCTGAATGATGTCGTGATTGACCCGAAAGGGATCTCGGAAAACACGGAACTGGAAAACACCTCGCAAAAAATCGTCCCGCGCTTTGGTGCTATTGTGAAAGCCAAATTTGATGCTCGCAGGGGGCGGCCAGTTTTAATTCATGCTGACCATGCCGGCCAAACGCTGCCGTTTGGCGCTGACGTTTTTGATGATAACGGTGTTAGCGTTGGGGTGGTGTCACAGGGCAGTCTGATTTATGCCCGCGTGCCGAATGATAAAGGCACATTGCATATTAAATGGGGTGATGATGCAGATGAACAGTGCAGCGTCAGTTACGCCCTTGCACCAGAATCGGAAAGCACGAAGAAAACGGCCATGAAGCAATTTGCGGAAAGTTGCCGGTGAGTTCAACCGAACATAGAGCTGAAAATAAACATGTCAAAAGCATTCTGCCAGATTACCGTTTTACTGCTGATCTTCTTTAGTATTCCGGGGCATACTGCTTGCCGGGTTCCGAATGGCGCTTCAAAATATACCTATACACTAAATACGACTCTCGATATCCCCTCTGATGCCAGTTCTGGGCCAATAGGCAATGTGATTAATATCCCTGACGGGCCTGCAACAAGCGTTGGATGTGATCCTGGTGCCTCCTATGGGTATCTTGCATTTGGCAGCACACAATCTCAGTCGAATACTAAAGATGTTTACAAAACAAACGTTTCCGGTATTGGAATAAAGGTTTGGGACGATGCCTTTAGTCCAACGACAATAATCGGGAACTCGGGAACAAAATGGTACACCGGTCCGAATACGACTCTTTCATGGTCAGGATCCTGGGCTATTCATCATCTGAAAATGCAATTTTATGTTATTGGACCTGTCGCCCCTGGCAATGTCACCTTATCAACCCCCTTTGTTAAAGGTTGGATATCAAACAACCCAACCTCAGGAGGTATTGTTTTCAGTCAATTGACAATAACAGGAAGTGCTCGCATCAATGTTCCAGCATGCGATATTGATGAGGCGTTAACTCCAGGTACCGTAGCGTTGCATGCTATTAATATGAACGCACTGCCTCACCAGGGGGATGTTGGGAATAATGTGTATTTTAGCATTGGCCTTAAATGTCTCACGGCAACCTCTATCACTATGACACTGACCGATCCCAACGGTGGTGACCCGGCAAACGGGGTGGTCTTTAACGACGCCGGTTCTGGAATGGCGAAAAACGTCGGCGTACAGGTCTTGTCGGCGAGAGAGGGCGGCACAACGCCGCAGCCCGTTCACCTGAATGAGTCTTTTACGGTAGGTCAGACGAATGAAGGGCAGTACACCATTCCTATGGCTGCGCGCTATTACCGCACGTCGGATGAGGCGATTGTGGGCGGGAAGATCTCGGCTTCGGTGATTTACGAACTGTCCTATCAATAACGGTCATCTGCGTAAAAAGCAGCGGGCGCATCATGCGCCCGCGAACAATCAGTTTCCGAGACCTTTCCCGGCGTCCTTCTCTTCAATCAGCTCGATTTTGTAACCGTCCGGATCTTCAACAAAAGCGATCACGGTAGTGCCGCCTTTAACCGGACCGGCTTCACGAGTGACGTTACCGCCACTCTGACGAATACGCTCACAGGCTTCAGCCGCGTTGTCGACGCTCAGGGCGATATGCCCATACGCCGTACCCAGCTCGTATTTGTCGACGCCCCAGTTATAGGTCAGTTCAATCACCGCTTCATCACTTTCTTCACCGTAACCGACAAACGCCAGAGAGTATTTGTATTCGGTATTTTCGCTGGTACGCAGCAGTTTCATGCCCAGAACGTTAGTGTAAAAATCAATGGAGCGTTGCAGATCGCCAACTCGCAGCATCGTATGAAGTAAACGCATGTTTTGTCCCCTTAAAAAATGGTCAATACATTCAAAATGTTGTTTTAGTATAGCGGCGTTTTTACGCCGCTATCAATGAAGGAATGCCGATGGAGGGGATCAGAGCGTCGGGTAATCGGTATAGCCTTCCGCACCGCCGCCGTAGAAACTTTCACTGCGTTGCGGATTGAGTTCAGCTTTACGTTGCAGACGCGCCACCAGATCCGGGTTAGCGATATAATCACGACCAAACGCGACGGCATCGATCAGACCCTTCTCAATTAAGCTCTCTGCTTTTTCTGGCGTATAGGCGCCGGCACCGATAATCGGACCATGGAAACGGGCGCGTACTTTTTCACGGAACGCGTCGGTATACGGCTTGCCGCCTGCCCAGTCTGGTTCAGACATATGCAGATAGGCGATGCCGCGTTTACCCAGTTCCTCAATCAGATACAGCGCGTCGGCTTCTTCGTTCGGACCATTGTCGACATTCTGGAAGGTGCCAACAGGCGAAACGCGAATCCCGATACGGTCCGCACCCCATTCCTTAATACCCGCATCGACCACTTCCAGCACCAGGCGCGCGCGATTCTCCACGCTACCGCCGTACTGATCGGTACGATGGTTAGAAGAAGGAGAAAGGAACTGGTGCAGCAGATAACCGTGGGCGGAGTGCAGTTCAACCAGATCAAAACCGGCTTCACGCGCATTGGCGATCGCCTGGCGGAAATCATTGTCGATTCCCGGGATCTCTTCAGTTTCCAGCGCGCGAGGCATTGAGGTATCCACACGGATTGCCTGACCATTTTCATCACGCAGGGAAGTACGGGTACCGGCGCTGATAGCGGATGCGGACACCGGCTGCTGGCCGCCCGGTTGCAGGCTGGAGTGAGAAATACGGCCTGTGTGCCACAACTGAACGGCGATATGGCCGTTTTCAGCATGAACACCGGCGGTGATTTTCTTCCACGCAGCGATCTGCTCATCACTGTGCAGACCCGGCGCACCAGCATAACCCTTCGCCTGTGCGGAAATTTGCGTCGCTTCGCTGATG
This sequence comes from Laupala kohalensis, assembly GCA_002313205.1. Classification (NCBI taxonomy): domain Eukaryota; kingdom Metazoa; phylum Arthropoda; class Insecta; order Orthoptera; family Trigonidiidae; genus Laupala; species Laupala kohalensis. Next base: position 6,273 of record NNCF01144998.1, on the reverse strand, counting down.
ATCAGACCCGCGCTGGCGCGTTGGCGATAATATTCGGCCATTAACGGAGTCGGGATGTCGCCAGGCTCAATGCTGCGCAGGCGCGTCAGAGGGGCCATGAAAATACGGTTTGGTGCGGTGATCGCGCCCACTTTCAGTGGGGTAAACAGTTTATCAGATGACATAATGTTTTCCGTTATGAATAGACCGGTCGTCTAGTGAGAGATTAAATAAAACGCCTGTTAAACATCAGGCGTTGCAATGATATTTTTTACGTGCGCCAGCGCATTTTCCAGCGGGGTGGCACTACGCGAAATTTTGGCCTGCAGGTTCGCCCCCAGCCATAGCGCATAAAGAATTTGCGCCTGTTGTAGCGGTTCTCCTGCAAACGTCAAACAATGACTGTCACGACCTTTTTCCAGCGCTTGCGCCAGGATGAGCATAATCTTCCCGGCTCCCTGGTCCATCGCGGTGCGCATATCTTCCGACAGGTCGCACACCTCGGCGGAAAGTTTAACCGTCAGGCAGCCGCTGATGATCCCTTGCTGGCAAAACTGATTCAGGGTTTCCTGATAATAAGCCAGAATGCGATCGCGATAATTGCCCGGACCCGTGTCAAAATGCACCGCCAGCCGCTGATGATAACCGGCGAAATGCCGTTCCAGCATGGCGACGCCAAAGGCTTCTTTTGAGCGAAAGTAGTGATAAAACGATCCTTTCGGCACCCCGGCGGTTTTGAGTAACTCGCTCAGCCCCATACCGGTAAAGCCTCGCTGCATGCAAAGATGCTCACCGGTAGCCAGTAAGTGTTCGCGGGTATCGTATTCAGTTTGCTTGTTCATGGCAGGGAGTGTAATAGACCAGTCGGTCTAATGCAAGTCAGGTTGCCAGAAATCGTGTTTACGTCTTCAATAGAGTGAAGACCTAATGAAGAGGAAAGGGCGTGGCAGAGCAGTTAGAGTTTTTTCCCGTTCAGAGCCCGTGTCGGGGAATTTGCCAGTCAGATGAGCGCGGTTTTTGCCGGGGATGCCTGCGCAGCCGGGATGAGCGGTTTAACTGGCAAAATATGAGCGACGCGCAAAAACAAGATGTGCTGCGGTTATGCCGCCAGCGTCTGCTGCGTAAATTACGCGCAAATAAACCCGCCGCGCCAGAAGAACCTCAACAGCCTTCACTCTTTTAAGCCACTAATTGTATATACTCGCTGTAATTTACTTCACGAGGAAGCAGTTATGGTTCAGCGTATTACTCTTGCGCCACAAGGTCCGGAATTCTCCCGCTTTGTCATGGGATACTGGCGACTGATGGACTGGAATATGTCCCCCCGGGAGCTGGTGAACTTTATTGAGGAGCACCTGGATTTAGGTGTCACGACCGTGGACCATGCGGATATTTACGGTGGCTATCTGTGCGAGGCCGCCTTTGGCGAAGCGCTGAAACTGGCTCCTCATCTGCGTGAGCGGATGCAGATCGTCACCAAATGCGGGATCGCCACCACCGCCCGTGCGGAAAACGCGCTGGGCCACTACATCACCGATCGCGATCATATTGTGAAAAGCGCGGAACAGTCGTTGACCAATCTGGCGACCGACCATCTGGATCTGCTGCTGATCCACCGTCCGGACCCGCTGATGGATGCTGATGAGGTCGCCGAAGCCTTCAAACACCTGCATCAGAGCGGAAAAGTACGCCACTTCGGCGTTTCCAACTTTACGCCTGCGCAGTTTACGCTGCTGCAATCGCGCCTTCCGTTCACGCTGGCGACCAACCAGGTGGAGATCTCTCCGGTTCACCAACCGCTACTGTTAGACGGCACGCTCGATCAGCTTCAGCAACTGCGTATTCGCCCGATGGCCTGGTCCTGTCTCGGCGGCGGGCGCCTGTTCAATGAC
>NNCF01144988.1:0-110054 GCA_002313205.1 Laupala kohalensis | reverse complement strand
TTTAGTGGGTTTGATCGAGTCATTCGACGAGTCCCACACACGGGGAGAGTCATGTTGGCTCTCCCTAGTGCGGCGTAACAGCATTTTCCCTACCTGTCCAAAAATGTCAGGGCTCTAGTGACTTCAAGGTCGGCGAGCCGTAATGAAAAAAATAAATGAAAAAATGGTGTTTTTACCATATTATTACGTCCATTGCAACATTAAGAAATTAGAGGCTAGGTACCTGTATACGAATTAGACATAACAGAAGAAGAAAACGTAACTATTAATGATAAAATTGAAGATCCGAGTACTTACGTACGTATGGCTAGTATGTCTCGAAAAAGATTAAGACGTAGGTACCGCATGGAAGGTGCGTACTTTGGATAATTTAACAACTCCTAACGACCTTTGAAGTAGAATAGTGAGGATGAAGGAAAATGAGAATGTACCACTCTCTACTCGAAATTTTCAATAAATATTGTTGAAAATATCTATGAAATAAATTTAAGCAACATATAATCATGATTTACATATTTACGCATAAGAAGAAGAAGAAGAAAATAAATATGAATAAAAAGAGAGTTAAGAACATTTGTAGTTCATTTGACATGTGGCACCAGAGGAAGAAAATTTAAATCAGAGATACAATTTTCTTTTTATGTTGCTGTTTGAATAAAACCTCTCTTAAGTCACATCAAAAATTGTTTTCCTCTTCGTAAATATAACGGTACTAACTGATTACCCGACGTTGCCCGGAACTTTTTTTTAACTCGTTAGAACAACGAAACCCCTCACCGGAAGCCTCTGCAGGTCGAAATACAACTGCGGCAGCGCGGTTGCGCCATTTCATTAAAACGCTTGTAAAATCTAAACCATTCGTCCAAACTTTACGATTTAAAGATGTTTTTTTAAATCTTTGTTAAATGCACAAAACAAAAAAATTAAATTTGATAAGAATTGATTTTTTTGCTTCTTAAATTATTCTCTTAATTTGAAGTACTTTAACACACTTTCGGCTATTCGATCATGTAAGAAAACCATTGTAGATAGACATATGATGTTGCGGATTGAGGGGAACAATATTTCCATGCATATTTGTCACCTGTCTTTAACCATTAAAATAGCGTAAGCGAATACACCTCTCTTTTTTCCAATTTCATCGACACATAAGGCCAAAATTATTTTTCTATCTCTCTTCTTTCGCATTAAAAAAATAAAAGTTAGCCTATGTTCATCCTGAACATCTTAACCATATCCTTGCCAAATTTCATCACGATCAATTCAATGGTTTAGTCGTGATTAAGTAGCAAACAGACTTACACACTTTTGCGTTAAGCATTTATGTATTAGTACCCGGCGTTGCCCGAGATTCTTCTTAATCTCACCTTCTTTTACTCAGGAAAAATTAAAATCTACCTACATTGTAAAAACAAAACACTTTTACTTACCGGTGTTTTTAATATGTACGGCACCCTAATTTTTCAAATTCATAGTAATGCGAATTTAATAGAAACTTGACACCATCCCGCGGGAGCCGCGCCGATCGAATTTTCGCTTCAGATGCGTGACGCGGCTGCACCATTTCATTAAAACTCGTGTAAAATCTAAACTATTCGTCGAAATTTTGCGATTTAAAGACGTTTATTTTCTCTGTTAAATACACAAAACAAATAATTCATTAATTTTTATGATGATTGATTTTTCCTTCTTAAATTACTCTCTTAAATTGAAATATTTTAACACTTCTATCGCTAATAACGTTTTGTCGATAATTTAGGTCAATTTTTGTAGATAGACATATGCTGTCGCGAAATATTTTTAGTGCTCTCTGAGCAAACAATATTGCCATTCATAGTTGTCACCTATCTCTAACCGTTTAGGCAGCGTGAGTAAATATTTCTCTCTTTTTTCCCGATTTTATCGACATTTATTGTCAAAAACCATTTCCATCTTTATTTTCATTACATTTTAAAAATAGAAACTAGCCTATGTTCATCCTGAACATCTAAACTATCTCCTTGCCAAATTTCATCACGATCGGTTCAGTGGTTTAATTGGAATCAAGTAACAAACAGACAGACACACTTTCACGTTACGCTCTCATAAATTAGTAAGTATGGATTTTCAACACGTACTAATTAAATATTACTTGCCCACTTCGTTTACATTTCTCTCGTGATAAAGTATTGGCATCATCAATATTGAACTAACACCTCTCGAAATTTGTAATTGGTACTCGATTTATCGCTGGATGTGATATCTCATGTACTCTATTGGTTTTCTCCGGAGCACACCGCTGCAAATTCAAATTAATGTAAGAAGCAGTGGCAGCGATAAGGGGGAGGCGTGGGGCACGATTTTAAGGAAAGATAAAAGTTTCATTTTAACCGTCTAAAACTAGGAATTAAAAAAAAATTTAAGCCATCCTTGATGTGGTAATCACCAATTGTCTTTCCTTTGATTTATCTCATTATTTAAATCATTCTTAGTGGAAATGTGCAGAAAATCTCATGTTGATGAAANCCCCCCCCACACTCTTGATTCCCAATCACCGCTACTGGTAAGAAATACACGGTAAAAATACTTAAAACTTTTCCTGACACCATAAATTACTATTGAACAACAATAAGGAAAGCTAATTCATCTCTCTAATACGTACGTATATTAAATATTCAAAAATTACCGATAGCAGTTCCAGTTTTCCATGTTCACAATGCTACATAGATCAATATCCAGCATTCTGCGTTTGGATAACGGTGTAATACAATATTTTCAAAATTCGACCATGAATCAAAATTTGTGCTTTTGTTAATAAATGGTGTAGACATAGAAATGATATTATTTTACCTTACTCTTATTATCATTTTCTTTCTAACACATTGGATTTTTATTTTCGTGGTTGATACAATCGATTCTTTTTGCTTCATATTTATAAATGAATTTGTAAATATATGAATACGATTTTAAGATATGACGTACTATTTTAATATTTTCCTTATAGAACCCTCTGTCGGATGATTTTATCGCCTAATCAATTAAGTTGTATCCCAAGTCTATTTCTTTAACAAAAGTTACGTATTGTAAATGTTGTTAATCAAAGCTTGCCTTTTCTCTGAGTATCTTAAATTTGAGATATGTATTTATAAAGTGATTGATATTTGCTTCTACCATGCTTACACTAATGTAAGTCCCCCAGGGGATTTACATCTAGTAAGTACGTGTTTGGCAAACACGGAGCCCCAAGCTGTGTCTGGCATTACTTCCACTTACTTGTTAAGGCTCCTTCCATTCTCTTTCCTGACCTTCCTTGGTCACCCCTAGTTCTTTTCGATCCCGACGCTGTTAGGGCTAAAGTATCTTTCATTTTCCTCTTTCTTCTTCTTTTTTTTAATGTTTTAAGTAAAGTCTTGAGATATGTTGGGATTTGAGTTTTGAGTTGTAATTCAGGAGGGTTTTTGGTGGGTATGGTTGAGTCATTCGGCGAGTCCCACACGCGAGGAGAGTCATGTTGGCTCTCGCTAGTGCGTAACTGCATTTTCCCTACCTGTACAAGTTTTAAGGGCTCTAATGACCTTGATGTTGACGAGCCCTAAAGCCTCACTAAAGAAAAACTAATGTAAGTGTGTAAGAACTCCTAACTAGAGCTCTTGGTCAAATTCTCATCGTACAGTTATGTTACCATGTATAACTATATTTGTCATATACGTGGCAACACTGGTCTGAAGACTTTATTTGATTTCACTGTTGCCAACATCTACAACATCTTCACAAATGCATTATTTTATGTTTGTTTGGGTCTCCGACCAACAATGGATGATAAGTGAACTAAGCGTTACGTAACGTAAATATAATAATTTACTAGTTAAATCTAATTTTTTTAAATCGTGCCAATAAAATTTACGTTAATGTACTAAATCAGAAAGTGCAACTGGGATTCATAAAAGGGCCGGCGTTAATTGTCAAAACAACATTAAAATATAAAAATAGATAATAAGTTTTTAAAAAGATTGAGAAATCAATACATGATCAAAGGTGAGTTTAATTTGAATGGTTGTTATTGTTTGATGAGTTCCGACGGGACCAAAGATGTGGAAAGACTGTGAATCCGTTACGCAAATTTTATTTTTCGAAATATAACTTTCCGTTGGTGTTCGATTTAAATGTGAGATACCTACGTCTTTAATTTTCACTTAAGATGAATTCGTATATGGTGGCATTTTCTCTTTGCAGTTGATTGTTGATGTTATGGATTCATTTGTTCCCCGTTGTTGGTGAGTTAAGCGTTATTGCTTGTGTTCTTACGACGATTTTGCGGATGCGTATAATATCCAGACCAGGTAAGCGAAATTTCATTCACGTTTAAGCTGAATATGTCGTGATTTTTTCCTAAGTTATGGTGTCGTTTCAGATCTGTGGTAAATTCTAAAAATGCTTGGAATGAACATTAGACTCCGTAATGTCGTCAAACTGCACTTTGGGAGGACGTTTGGACGGACGACGTTGTGTTCTACGTACCGAACAGCGCAAAAAACAGAAAACCCGACTCCCAAGGAGTCAGAACAGGTGAGAAATAAAGCTACCTAGTTCCGTATGACGCAATTCCTATCAATACCCAATCAACCAACCCTATTTTTAATGAACAGACAAATATTTACTCTAAAACAAATAAAATAACACACAATCCTTTTTCTGGATCATCTTGAGGCAAATTGACAACTTAAGAGCAATGAGCTCACGTCAGTTGTGATAAACAATAAAAACAAAACTGTGTTCATAAAAAATAGGGTCGTTTGATTTGGTATTAATTATATATGCAGACGGAAAATATGACTAACATTTCTATAACCCGACACAAAATCTTTACCCTTAGTCATTACTGTTGTTTCCTGTGTTGTCATATTCCCCTTAGGGCTCTAATTACCGTGATATTGGATAGCCCTAAAGCCCCAATAAAAAAATTAGGCCAAATTTAAGAATATGGTCCCACACGGGTTCGAAAAAATAATTGGTGTCAATACTAAATTGCGGTTCTGAAAATATAAGCCGTATTATTCGCTTTTCATATTTACGATAGTTATAAAGAAATATTGTTCCGCACTATTTTCTTCTCTCCGCCACTTTATATTAGTAAGTTAGGGTATGATAATTATAATATTGTTTTATAATTATGAACAATTATAAACAATTGTTCGGTCACAGTCGGCGATGTTAGGTTTGTTAGTCCCGACGATTCCGTTTTAAGAAAATCTGTTTAAGCGTGAAGATGGAGGTTGCAGCACTCGCGGAAGGATATACGAAGAAAAAGGTTAGGACAGGACCATATTGTTAAATTGGTCCAAAAAGTATGTGGATAAAAATAATGCAAAGTGCCTGTTGGCTCTTTTATGTGAAAATTCATCATGTCTAACGGTAAACGAAATGTGACAGTTATCGCTATCCCTTATAACTGTTTTACCACTTAGTGTAATAAAATTATTCCACAAGAAATATAAAAGTTAATAAAATGTAACAATGTTCGGATAAACGTAGCGTTCTTGGAATTTAACCTTCAATGATCGTTTCCAGTCGAAACGAAACTGCTGTAAAGTATCCGCATGCATGTATTTGACATATTTCATTGCTAATGTTGAAGCCACAATTCAATTAAATTCTTGAGGCACGTACTTTTAATGAATAGTGGCAACAATTGGCAGTTTTGTTTTGCCTTTATCAGAGTTAAACAGCCCTTAAAACTAACATTTTCCTTGGCGATAACTTAATGCGTGGAAGCACCGAAATCCTTCCGATACTGAATGGATCGAGTGCCTTTATTATTTTCTATACGCTGAATGTCGCAAGTTTTTTTTTTTTGCATCATTGGATTCATTTAATTTGCGAGGATTTGGATTGATAAATTATTTGCTTTGTTGTTCCGAAAAATTTTGACCCTGAGAAAGAGTTCCGTTGGGTTTCAAATAACTTCAGTTTTTTTGTTATTCAAATTTGGTTCGGTAGAGAACAAAATTTGGTAAGACTAGTGTTTTCTCTCAAAAAGTGAAATAAAATAGGGTTCTTAATACGGTGTCGAATGCGACCATTGAATACGAGCTAACACGCACCTATTTGTAATATAAATAAAAAAGAATTCCGAACCACCACTACTGACAGGGAAGGGGTTAACTATTCTTTACTAACTGATTCAATATGAGAACGCTCACGCTGCTATAATTGGCCCTAACACCCCTGATGATCCTCGCATTGTGCAGACCTATTGACTGCCATGCATTAACCTTTAACCTTTAGGGTTGCGTCACGTATCGACGCGGAAAACTCACCGTTTTATAACAAATGCCATATACTTAAAAGGGAAAAAAAGAAAGTGTTATGAAAGACTAGCAGAACTACCCGGAGTTGTTCAGGATTTGAAAGAAGAAGAAAACTGGACGTTCTGGTACGAAAACATCTGTCAAGAGGTCCGGAATTAAGGGCTCTAATGACCTTCCAGTTGACGAGTTCAAAGCCTCACAAAATAATAATAATACCTCGAAGAAAATCTCCGAAAATACTCAAGGTTCTTACTATTGTATGCTTGTATATTCGTAATTACGAATTATCTTAAAATCCAGGTAGAAATAAAATACAATTTATGCTGCAAGCTTAATAAACGTATTGTTAAGATTTCTGAATTATTTAGTTCCCATACGAGCCTAGGGAAGTAATGCTCGTTTCAATGAGTCCAAACAGGTTTCCAAATCGATCGAGCCTCTACAACAACAATGAATAAAACTTGCTAGTGAGTGAAACGGAACAATTGATTCTTACAAAAGTCACCAACATTCTAGCCTCTACACCCAATATTCAGTGAAATATTGAAAAATCCAAAATCCAGTTTCAACATATTTAAATTAGCCATGTTGAGGAACAAAAACCAAGCTGATATCTTAATTAGTTCGTGAGATATACCGAGAAAAGCGAAAATAGTATGAAAATGGGCGATGGGGGCAGATTTTCGAAATGTCAAGTAGATTGAGCTCTTCTTGGTGTTCTGAAGGTTATGTGTGCTAATTTCCATCAAGCTCGAATTAAAACTAGATTTGTATGAAAGACGTACACACACCGCCCGAGACACTCTTCTTTGGCAATTATTGGTGACTCGTGTGAGAGACGTATTAAATTAACAAACCCACAAAATTAGTCATATTTTCCGTCTGCTTATATAGTTAATGACAAATCTAACGACCCTATTCTTTATAAACAGACTTATTTTATTTGAGCTGTGTCTGGCATTACTTCCACTTACTTGTGCGAGGCTCCATCCTTTCCCTTTCCTGACCTTCCTTGGTCACCTCTCGTTCTTTTCGATCCCGACGCAATTAGGGCTAAAGTATCTTTCATTTTCCTTTCTTCTTCTTCTTCTTCTTCTTCTTTTTTAACGTTTTAAATAGTCTTGAGATATGTTGGGATTTGAATTTTGAGTTGTAATTCAGGAGGGTTTTTAGTGAGTATGGTTGAGTTATTCGGCGAGTCCCACACACGGAGAGAGTCATGTTGGCTGTCCTTACTGCGTAACTTCATTTTCCCTACCTGTACAAGTTTTAAGGGCTCTAATGACCTCGATGTTGACGAGCCCTANCCCCCCCCCCCACGCCAAAAAAAAATTGTGTTATTATTATTTGTTTTAGGGTAAATATATGTCTGTTCATAAAAATAGAGGCGTTTGATTTGTCATTGAAACCACCAAATGTTTGTTAAGGACACGTAAGCATAAACATGCAGAATTAATACAAGTGCACAGCAATGGAAACTAAAAAGTGAATACTTCATGATTTTATTTGTTTTATGACGTTTGACGTTCAGTATGAACAGAATATCAAGTATTTCTATTATTACGTAAAGACGTGTACAACTTTATATAAAATTCTACGTTTTTATTCTTTAAGAGCATTTGTTAGCATCACAATTCAACAATTTGTATTTGCTGATAATTCTTTCGTAACCGAACTCAAGTAGAGTATTCAAGGTTTTGTCGATTTTTCTCCGTGCATGTAAGTACTAGCCAACACGATCTACTTGATCTATTCTAGATACTTTATCTAGAATTTGTACTTTGTACCGTCTAATACATAATCACGCCATTGTTGTAGTACTTTTTAAATAAATTATAACAATTTCAAAAACTATTTTCTTGCATGATTGTATTGTCTTATGGCTCATATTAATTTTGTTTTATGTGTACTCAACTTTGGAACGGTTGAATCCATTAATCCAGGCCCGGGTTTTGCTCCGGTTTTCTTTCGGGTAGAGGCGGATTTCTTATACAGGTTCTCTAGGATTTGTCTAGGGGCATTTTTATTGTAACAATAAATTGTGAATTTAGTGTTATTCAATTCTTATAATTTGTAAACACTCAGAATCTATAGTTCGATAATAATTTGTACATGTAAATTTTTTGCGTTAAATTACAAACATTGACATTCTGTTAGTATTATAACTCACAGCTAACTTTTTATCTTATCTAGGAATTTTTGCTTAAATTTTTGAATCCGCCTCTGCCTTAGGACCCTTGATTGGAATTGATGGGATGGTCCCTTGGTTACTTCCGGAGAGTAAATTAGTTTATTGTCCTCCACGTGGTCACACGCAGTTTGTAACTGCGTTTTTGACAATAAATGTATTTATTTACTACTCGTTATCGTATGAATACGACCTACGCATATCGCATTTTGAGCTCGAGCCGTGTTGGTTGTTTGTGACGCGACGGTTAGAGTCCTTTATATGTAGAGAGACGACAACTTGATTAAAATTCCAAGGATTATCAAATAGATTATTATACTTCGGCGGATATTCTGAGCGCGCGTCGTATTCTAATAGACACATGACAGAGGTTCAAAATGCCCCCCCCCCCTTGTTTTTGTTTTCGTTGGTTTCTCTTGAAATATGCGAGGGGATCAAAATGGCTGTCAGCTAACTCTTTCCGCCGACCAGGTGAAGGCTGTTTCAGCAGATGACTCGACGTTCTCATATAAAGGACTCTAGCTATGGTGAGAATACGGACTATTACAGTGTAATACTCCAAAGAACGAACTAGAGTCCTTTATATGTAGAGAGACAAGTCGAACAAAATTCTAAATAGTATTCAGTAGGTTCTCGCACTTTGGAGGATCATTTAAGAGGTATATAAGGGGATGGAAATGGCCGTTACTTGTTTTTGTTTTCGTTGGTGTCTCATGAGAAAGTAAAATGAATTTACTGATGACGATTCAGTGAAGATGAATTTACTGATGACGATGGTTGGCTAGCCTGCTCCTGGCGTTAGCTGCGGTTGTGAATGAGCTCTCTCTATTTTTCAGTATAATCTTTCTAATTATTTTATTTTTTTGAGTTTTTTGTGATCAGTAGTTGTATTTAGATCCCAACTTTCATTGCAGTGTAAAATTCTTTGTTCTGTGTGAGTGTTAAATTACAAACATATTGACATAATATATGTATTATAACTCGCAACTAACTTTTTATCTTATCTAGGAACTTTTGCTGAAATTTTTGAATCCGCCTCTGCCTTAGGGCCCTTGATCGGAATTGATGGGATGGTCCCTTGCTTGCTTCCGGAGAGTAAATTAGTTTATTGTCTTCCACGTGGTCATACGCAGTCTGTACTGTGTTTTGACAATAAATTTATGATATAATAGTTTAGGAAAACGGATTCCTCATTTTGGTAGAATCAGACAACTCTAACCTATCCTAGCTCATAACGTAACTCATGTGCCCTGTCTCACGATAAGGAGATCAACCTAACCATAGCTGTCATGTTACTGTTCCCGTCGTAAAGGGTGGGGTGTTTCAGCGGACCCATTCAGATGGTGCGACGTACATGACACTTTTTTTTCACATAAAGAACTCTAGATAGCGCAAATGTCATCTCTTTCCTTTTATTGACGTAATCCAACTTGCCCTCAACGTGGTTCGGTATCCGACCACCAACCCAGGGAAGGCGCCATAGGCCCCTAAATTGCGACAACAATTTTCTTGCAATTTATTTGTGAAACGAGGAGGTATAAATAATTAAACATTATTGTCAAAAAAGCATTTGCAAACTACATATGACCACATGGGGGGCAATTAACTAAGTTACTCTCAGAAAAGAAGCAAGGAACCACCTCATCAATTCCGATCAAGAGCACAAGGGCAATGGCGGACTTAATATTTATAAAATAAATTATTTAATAAATACGTAGTCATCAATTTATTACACTTTATTCCAAAATAGAGAGTATATATTTGTGCAGTAAAAAACAGATTAAGAAATTCGTGACATCGCCAATACCCGGAGGAAAACCGGAGAAGAACCCAGACTAGGTCGAATACAACCACAAAGATGGAGGGGGTTTTGGTCTTCTTTTTAACAGACAGGAAATATAAGATAGGAAACATTTATCTAATATTTTTCTTCAGGATGCTAAGACTTTTTCATTCATACGTAGTAAATAATGAAGTTATATATTTTTTGGAACCCACGGTTCATGTATTCTATATTTAAAAAGTTCTTAAACGACTCTACTGACCAAGTTATGTCGCATCTCAATTCCAAAAAAACATCTATTCCATGTAATTCATCAATATCTCGGAAAAACATTAATGCACTACCCACAATCATTCACATGGTGCAGGATGCGTTATAGACCCATATCTCATTAAGTTTTTTGTTTAGATCGTTTAATGAAAATTTATTGAAAAAGTAAATGTGCAAATTCCGGAGATTCTTATTTTTTGGCTTCCGCAGATCATTTTTTTTTACTTTCACGCGTTTTCTTTTGGAATCCTTTGATTTTGCACTCGCAGAGTTTGTAGTGTGGTATTTTCGCGTATGGATTTGGGTGTGAGCCGTGACAGGATGAAATGGAATAAAGCAAAATCGGCCCAGACAAGCGAATCGGAATCCTTTTTTCCCTTGCAAAGAAGAGAGAAATTCAACCAAAAAATTAAACTCGATCCGAAACAGAATGGGACTTGGTATTTCAAAACCATTGTAATATTTTGACTTAAATATATAAGCTGAGAAAAAAATTCTAAACATAAAATTTAATAAAATTATTTCTTGTTGTAAACATTAATAAGATAGCTCGTCAGGTTAATATTCTAAAGTTCTTAGACGATATAGTTAATATTCTAAAGTTCTTGCAGCTTAACAGCAAAATAAGATTGAATTTTTCTTTGAAATGATGAAGGCTTTAATGTTAAAGAATTAATAATGAAATAAATATTTCAGTTGTTTGTTTCATTATTAAGTTATAAATAGAAATATTGTTAATTCATATTTGTTGCCTGATTAACAACGTAAATTGAACAACTCAAACATTTAAAAGTATTTTGAGGGCAAAGGGCTTTGAAGTTGGTATGAATGTTTTCTCTCCGCTGTCCCCTCCAAAATAAAAATCGTCCACACACTGACCGAAGAGTATTATTTCATTTTAGGTAGTAAATAAAATAGTAATGTAGGTGGACAGAGTGAACATTGCATTGGTCAATTCTCAAGAGCCCCTCCGGCGGCTAAGCGGTTAGCATGCTTGATTGCCACCAAGTCACTGCGGATTCAATTCTCGAGGCCAGAAAAATTGTAGGTTTTCACTTCAATGTCCTAGTTTACATTGCTGAGACTACTGAAAAGCAACCCTCCTTCCTCCTCCTAGTATCAATAACTATTATTGCCGACTCCTACTAACTATGTTGGTTAGCCACCTACTATCCGTCACCCACCACCTACCTCCTATCGCCCCATGTAGATAAGCTTCAATAGCACGCTACAATTCCCATTTACCAACCCTACAGAAAAGACACATATCAAGTTGTTGTAGTGCTTGTACTTCATACTTCAGTTGCTAATTAATTGTGAAATTATTATTTTTATCTAGAACAGCGCTGTCCTGTTTATCTTAGTCCGACTTACTACACACTTTCAAACGGCAAAATGGGAGTCGTAGGGCAAAAGTAAAAAGTATATTTCTGTATTTTAAAAAAGGTAACTTCAATATTTGGTATTATAGTACAGTATTTTCATATAGTAACGTATGACGAATACCATATTTTCTTTTCTCTCACCGAACATGTCACGTTAAATTTTATTTCTGACAGCTTATATTTATAACACACAGTTGTGCCCCCCTCCTCTCAACTTTGATGTAAAATGTTCTATAATTTGCAAATACTTCAATTATCAAGTAGATTCTTATTCGTATTTCGTGTCGTTGTTGTGAATGCAGGTCACACCAATTCCCGCTGTGCCCTCGTCAGCAACAATTCCTCCCTCGATGCTGGCGACCCCGACTCCTCCCAGAACCATCAAGATGGCGATGCCGGCGCCCGTGTCCATCCCGGTGGTGGATTCCAGTGCCGTGCTGGACGTGGCCAAACAACAGGAGGAGAAGCTTCGACTGGCGACGAACTTCGACGAAATGCCTGGTCCGGTGCTTCTGAAATACCTGGCACGCGCGTGGAGCTACCTGCCACGAATCAGCAACCAGTTTACTGCTGGAGCCATGATGTATTTCATGAATATGCTGGGTAGGATCGATGATCGCTCTGGGGTCGGTGAGATTATTTTGCTTTGGTCTATTTTCAACTTAAAAGTGAGTTGACGGCTGATGCGGGACGGGACACGTTGGCGCTTATTTATATGCGTTTCTCGAACCTCGAAGATTTAAGAAATTTATCTGTACTGTAAGAGCTGAGAGGCAACTAGTGACCGGTCACTTGTGTCTAAGGTCGTCAAATAACACGGTCTATACTCATGTAAGTCATGTAACTTTGCCGGAAATTATACAATATGGCTGCCTAATGCCAACTTCTGCGAATTCAAGTTATATCCAAATAATTAGTAACAGTAGATACAAAAGCGAATGTTTGCTGTAAAGAAGTAAAAGTGAATAACATAACTGTGACGCAAGGTAACATTCGTTCCATAAGCTCGATTCAGGGAGAATAGAATAGTGCCACAAGAGCCGGTGGAGATTTGAATGGGTGGACGAGCTTGGCGATAGATTTGTTTAAAGAAATTCGAATGTCCTGCCAATATAATGCGAAGTACAATTGTCATTACTCATATGGGCGGCGGAGAAGTGAAAGCGGTGGCTACACTGTGTGCAGGCTCTGCACCAACGTCAAGACATTTGTACTGGCAATAAATAAACCAGTTAATAAGTAATTTATTGACCATATATTGATAAAATAATTTACTGCTACTACTTTACTATAAACTAATAAACTCAGTGCTTGGTTCCCGTTCATGTCTTCTTTTTCTTCGGGTAAATTTTCTCTGAGTAAAGATACATGACTTAAGAGTACAGCGACAGTTCACCCAGTAACATCCAAACTAATCCATCTCCTTGTGGCCGTGGTCGTCAAGGAACGTTGTTCTACATAGGACCTTGGAGAGTCCGAGCAGAGGCAGATTAATTTTTTATTATTTCAAATCACTTGTTCAAGAACATTTGCCCACAAACGTTTATTTTTATGAGTTGAAAACATTACATTTTCAGTAAAACCAATACGGTCAGCCATCCATTTACCGTCAGGTCATGGTTAAATTGAAAAGTGCAAAATTGCTACGAGCGTTTGGAGAAATGCAGACGATGGATCTAACTACCTATTCTTTTTTTCTAAGCTTTTGATGTCTCGGCTACCAGTGATTTTTGATTTCAGGCTATTCCACAGTATTTTAAATATAAAAGTCATTTTGAAACCTTTAATTATTTATTTGAGGGAGCTTAAAGGAGAGCACACGATTCTTCTATGCGGTCCATTTACAAAATGGCGTGCTAACTTGCTATTGTTTCTGACCAAATATTGTTTCATTTATAAAATAGAACTATAGTTTGATGGAAGTAGTTTTCTGAGCCTTCTAATCTATAAACATTCGAAACATTTTCGAAATAAATTTTATTTACTTTACTAACTAGTAACATCTAGGGAGACAAGAAAAAATATTGTGGGGCGAATAGAAAGAGAGAGAGATTATAAATAGGGTTCGTAATATCGCCAAATATAACCAAATTCAGTAATTAGTTTAACACATTTAACACTGTGATTGGAGGAGGGTGGTACGGCATACCTAGACGGAGGCGTAGGGGGCTGTCCGCCCCGGGCCTCATTGTGTAAAGGGCCTTCAAATAAGTCATCAAAATTACTATACGACGTTAATTTGGGGTTAAATATAATTTTATTATTTTAGTAAAATAAGTAATAACCGATCATCTTAAATGTAATTCCCATTTCACCTAAATGTAAACGTTACTCCTCCCTTATTTCTCTACTTCTGTATAAATTGTTTTTTTCTTTTTCTTACGTGGTTAGACGGTAGAGCAGACCCTACGGTCTGAGTCTCCACTAAATAAAGACATTTTATTATTATTATTTCAGTTTAATTCATTTTAATTGTACACCAATTCCCGGTGGGGCAGGAAAAAAGTTGTAGCTTTTCACTAAAATGCCCCAATTTGCAAAGTAGTGAATATTGGAACGCGATCCTCCTAGTATCACAAACTCTTACAATTACTAACTAGACCTACTGACACCTCTACGTATGTCAAGTTGTTGGTAAACCCAGCTAACCAACTCACAAACAGTAGCCCTACATGGGCTCTAATGACCTCGATGTTGACGAGCCCTAAAGCCCCACAAAAAAGAAAATAGCCCTACGACCCACCTCCTATCACGCCATGTAGATACTCTTATATAGCACGCTACATTTCCCGTTTACAAAATACTACAGCAAAAAAGTACATTTTTGAACAAAAAGTACACGCCTCCAAAAAAGACTTCCTTACGTGTAGGTACGCTTCTGGAGCGCAAAGGCTGTTTTCGTCGTCAACAGGTAAATGCATGGTGATTGTTAGAAGAATAGCGATTCCCTTCTTCCCCTGCAGGTGCGACGCTGGTGTGGAACAGAGGAACCACGCCGTTCATCCATATGTTCGACAAGTACGGACCTGTGGTGCGCCTCCAAGGAATCTTCGGCGGAGACATCGTGTTTGTGGGGAGACCCGACCACATTGAGACGGTCTTCCGACAGGAGGGGAAATATCCTCTGCGATCGTCGCTGGACTCTCTGGAGAAGTACAGGGTGCAATACCGACGACAGAGTGTCAGCGGTCTGTTTATCACGTATGTTTTATATTCATCTAAACACTGCAGTTCATGTAAAAGTAGATAGAGAAAACGCAATGTGGCTGGTCGGGTAAGTAAAAAACATGACGCCAACATCAACGAAATACGAAGGCGACGAGCCGAGAATCGAACCTGGGACTCCTGGTTCGATTCCCGGCTCGTCGCCGTTTTCACCTAAACGAAAGGTGTCACATATCTTCTCCACGTGTAGGATACGCGGAAGAAATATTTGCATCAACGAAATAATTTTCTAACTCGTTGTGGAACTGCCATCTTTGCGTTTTTGTGACCAGCTGAAGTTTTGTGAGGTTAGTGTCAGGCAACTTTCGTGTCCAAAGTAGATGTACTCGAATTGAATGAGCGCTATGATGTGAGGAGGAAGTCGCAAAAGAAAGCTGGCTAAAAATTCAAATAAAAATTTCTTCAAAATGGCTGGAAACGTAAAAATGATTCCATGCATTCCCAATTAAGGATGGTTGTTAGGGTGGTCCGTGGCTTTCCACTTGTACATCAATCGTAGTATAGCATCGCCACGGATGATGGCATGTGGGTTCGGATGCGCAGTCGCCCTTGGATAATAAATTCGTGACCGTGCATAGCGAATAGCATAATATTTCTCATAGACAAATATAAATAGACTCAACCGCCTCTGCTGTGAGTTGTCCGTGATAACATGATACTGAGAGATGTCACCCTCTCGCTCGCTCACCTGCTTGGAGGGGGTAATGTATTACTGCGCAACGACTTGTGCGCGGCAGTCAGTGAGGGGAGTAGAGTTACCCCGTCTAAGGCGATATGCGAGAGAGACAGAGCCATCTTTCATCGTTTTCTCCTTCAGACAATCGGTGCATAACACAGTTGGGTCTATATTGTACGTCTATGCAGTCAGCAGACGATTTGTGTAATTCCTTAGATGCAGATTCTCTATTTTACAGATATAGAACGATCAACAACTATTGTTCGGTGCTTTAGCATGTTTCGAAACTCAGGAGAATGGGCAGTTTTTGTTCAAGCAAATTAGGGATTTTAGTTTCCGAGTGATAAGTTTATGAAGTGGGCCAATTGTTTCTAAACGTTGCCTTAAGTGCAAAGAGTAAGAACTGCTGCGAGAGATTAGAAATTTGTGAACGATGCATAAGTATTTCCGTCTTCGTTTGGCGAAGTGTCCATGTGTCATTAACGGTGGCGATGACAGTAATTCATAAAATGCTGGGCGCTTAATATGGAATGTACATTTTGTATAAACGAAGATACCGATAAATTGTTTCCACTTAATATTTCCAAAATACTTCAGGTGTTGAGGACACACACGTGACGCGACAAATATGAATTTTTCTAATATGTCTTTACTTAAATTTCAGGTCGGGTTCCGAATGGGAACATTTAAGATCTAAGATTGAGGTGCCCTTCGTTCAATCTGTAAATCAATACGCCGGACCTTTGGACACGATTGCTGACGAATTTGTTGCCAAGTAAGGATACAAATTACAATTTATTTATTTCACAATTTACTTTTTATCTATTTACTTCCTATACATACTTTGCTCAGCCTGAAATAGATATGTACTCTTTTCAGTCTAAGAACAATATTGAATCGACAAGATGAAGTTCCAAATAATTTTGATCAAGAAATATTTAAGTGGTCTTTAGAATGTAAGTATTGTTTCGTATCTCTGTAAGTCGTTATTTAATTTTGGTTCTATAAGTATTTTCATTACTTCGGCTCAGTTTCTTTTTTAAAAGAAGTTAACAAAAATCGATGTTTTGTTTTCTCGTTGTATGTCAGGTGTCATTGCCAGCGACTCATGAGAAAATGACGTCAGAAATAAATATAATACAAATCTAAATACATGCTTTACATGAATTCTTAATAATAAGAGATAAAAAATAACGAGGGAAAATAAATAATGCCCTATCGAATAATGTGCAATCACAAAAACTTGCAGATGAACAATAAATAAAACTGATTTTACCGTGTTCTCTGAAAAAAAAATCCTCGCCTTCAAAACTATGCTTTCCACTATAAATCAAATTTTCTATTGTAACCTACAAAAGTCGTTCCTTCACTGTTCACTTCAGTTTCGAAAATAATCCCAACGGTGTAGCTCGGTTGTGACCCGTTCATTTTGCCATTTTATGTATTTGTACGTCTGAATAGCCGTCATGCGGTTGTTTGCACAACTCGTTTGGTTTCTGGCTTTTTATAGTTCGTTTGATGGGTCATGTCGTTTGGTTGTTGGCTTAAAAGACTCCATCACTGGCTTTACATGGTTCTGTTGTCTTTCTATAGTTATATTGCTAGTTTTGTATAGTTACGTTGCTCTCGTTATGCAGTTTGGTTTGCTTGCTGCGTATAGTTTGGTTGCTGGCTTTATACAGTATCTGGTTGCAAGCTTTGCACATTACAGTTAGTGGCTTGATATAGTTCGGTTGCTGGCTTATGCAGTATGGTTGCTGTCGTTATAGTTTGGTTGCTGGTTTTATACAGTATATGGTTGCTGGATTTTTGCAGTATATGGTTGCTGGCTTTATGCACAATTGTTGCTGGCTATATACATTATACTTCCTGGTTTTATATATTCCGGAGACAGGCTTTTCACAGTGTGGTTGCTAGTTTTATATGGTTTGTTTGCCTCTGGAAGGAGAAGACAACGGCGTGAAGGATGCTTTTCTTCCAGGCGCTGCGCTGGTGTGCTTGGGGCAACGCATGGGGTGTCTGGGCGGCAACTCCCAAGCGGCGGCCGGCGCCGACGGCGAAGCGCTGCTGGACGCGATGCTGAAGGCGAGCTCCGCCCTTCGACGCTGCGAATCGGGCTTCCAGTTCTGGAGACTCTTCGAGACACCTACTTGGCGCACGCTACGCAACTCCTGCGAAGTCATCGACAGGTAGGGGGCTGTGTCTCTGACGACCTTCTTTACGTTATAGGTATCTTTAGATCCTGAAAGTCCCAAAATGTTGACAAAAACGTCACAAAATAAAAACTTTGATCTCGAATAATTTTAGAAAATGTCCTGTGCGGAAATTCTGGAAGTCGATAGTTCGGTAACGAAAGTCGCTAACGAGGCTGTCGTCAACTTCCAGTTTATTGTGAGGTTGTGGTAATTTCATTTATATTATGCTCATCCAGTTTACAGTCGGAAAGAAGTTTAATTCTCTAACGACGAGTAAGGTAACATCTCTGGATTTGTGCATATTTCTCCAGTTTTGTCACAGTGGTTGACTTCACGCCAAGACCGCGTCAGCAACGTTCGTGGATATGAAAAATCGATAACAAACAAAAATTTACAGAATTCATGCACTGGAAAGACAGTGTAAAAAACTGATTTCGGAAAGGGATCGTTAAATCTGAAGTTCAATATTCAAATTATTTTTCAGTTAAATTTTTGGACTTCACTGCTAGCAAATGTAAAAAAAAAAATACTCCCAAATTATTTCTTGCGAGGTCCCTTAAAAGTCTGAAAAAAATAAAATTTTACTTTTAGTACATTTGTAAAAATTTGTAGAACCGTATTATCTTACAACTGCAAACTAAATCAAGAAATCGGTTGTCTAATTAACATATCAACGTAAATGTTACAGTTACATTAAGTACTAATGGTATTATTTTATTGTCAGATTATCCTCTCGTCTTTAAAATTCAAAAATATTTTTATTTTTCAACAGTTCAACAAACAGTAAACAAAAAATATATATTTATTATTGCTTTGTTGCAAAGTTAAATAAATGTTACTAATTATTAAATGTATTTAAACAAATTGAAATTAAATACATTTATGTGGTGCGTAAATATAATTGAAAGTGAACTTTCTTAATCTAGCAAAACCTATTGGATTCGAATTTAAGCTAAGCAAATCGCTGGCAACGAACAACCAACCGCTTTAGTCGTGATTTGCTTAATGTGAACGGGAGGTGAGTCAGAACCAACAAAGTGGTTGGTCTCGGTCAATCAAAAAATTCAAAATGGTGGATCCAATATGGCGGATCAAATTGTAAACATTATAAATAATCGGACAAAAATCATTATAATGAGAATTTCCATGCTGCTGAGGTTGAATTTGAAATTAAACTGGAAAAATTCAAAATGACGGATCAAATATGACGTATCAAATCGTAAGAAAATATAAATTATCGGACAAAAATCAGTATACTTGTGTTTTCCACCCTGCTGAGGACGAATTAGATATAAAAACTGGCAACAAATTTTAAATGGAGGTACAAATCAAGGTGTTAATGAGAACATATTTATTGATTATTATTATTAAAAAGTCATAAATACCTTTTTCACAGACTGAAATAATATGTACAACGTACTAGCATTGGTGTTTGTTAAAAAACCATATTTTGCAACATTAAACAGTACAATTCAAAAAAGTTTAACTGTGTTCTGCAACTTCTTCATCTTCTTGGTCAACAGCTTCTTCATCTTCATCCCCAAAAATATCGTCGTCGAAATCATCACTCAAATGTTCAATGAAGTCACCATCGCCATCTGAATCGCCATTTGGTCTTTCGTTGGTATCGCCTTCTAAAAACATCCTCTATGATGTAAACTCGAGAACATTTTCGAGAGAAGTATTCTCGATATCTTTTGATTAACATATTAATAGACCCCTGCGCATCTTCTGACAGTTTTCCTAATGGTAATACTGTAGCATCTATTATGTCTGGTTTATGGATTAATAATCTGTGAACTCCTAGGGGTATTCTGTACCAATTGTACTCTTTAACAGCGAATGTGGCTGTTTGTAATGTATAATCTCGAAACTTTTCTAGGTTGATTTCATGTCTGCTTGATATTGTTTGGGGAATTACGTGAAATCGCTTGATCAGTTCCTCAGAGACTCCTGTTATGCGAGCTGATATAGCAGTGTTTTCGAAGAAACGTGTTTCCGTCGTTGGTGCTTCCCAGTCCTTGCTTAGGCATATCAACGAGAAGTCCCAATTAGTCTTTAAAGGCTTGGAAGCTGCACGAACAACTTCGTTTTTTATTTTGATGCTTCATCTCCGGTTTTACGTGCTTCTTATTTTTGGGTATTCTTTTGTTATGAAATGTGTATACAACACATAATGGACGTTAATTGTGGTTGGAAGACAAGTTTAATTTTCCTTCTAAATCTTAGTATTTTGTCATATATATGCCATTTATGTCGAGTATATATTATTTTTATGGGTAGGACAGAATTTTATACTTTTAAATTAACTTCAACAAAATTCGTAAAAATCGATATTCTGCAACTGCCGATATAAACATGGTTCATTATCGAATTTGCAGCTATTCGCAAGCTTTCAAAGCTGATTCATGAAGCAAATAGTATGATTATCATACAAGAATTCGAAAGAAAAGGTAATATTGTGGGATATGTAACTTATCTCTAGTTTTTAATTCAATTTTTTAATAATTTTACTTCTATTTAGACACGAACATTATTTTATATGTTTAATATTTAATGTAGATTTAATAATTAAGCAATGGCTTATAATTAAGAACAAACCTCCATTTTACAGGTTTAGTATTAACTTCCACAGAAAAAAAATATTTCGTCTCAACGGGGCACTACGTTTTCCGTCTAGCTTGAGTAATGCAACTGACACAATTGTGGTATGTTTGACCTGAAATATGACCTCCCGAAGGAAAGCACTGCCGTTTATATGCACGAGAGTTAAGAGTACCAATATTAGTGTAGCCAACTTGTGAGTTAAAAATGTATAAATATAAACTTTTATTTTGACAAGATTTCGTCATTCGGACCATTGTGTGGCGTGAGGTTGGCCTTGCGACCCTTCTCCTAGTGTAGATGGTAACGGCTCAATCGTTCTTTGGTTCATTTGGGATTTGCCTTTTTCGTTGAACGACTACTTTCTTCTCGTGCTGTAAAACTCTGAATTTCGGAGTGGAATATGAGACTTAAAACTAATCGGTTTTTATCGAATAAACAAATTGGTATCATCTTGTTTCGACGAGTTCTTAGAACCAACTGCGATTCTACACGGTCGAATCTCTTGGCCCAAACCCCTTGGTTTGATGAGGATGGCCAATGCGTTGGCGACCGACGTAGGTCCCGAAATATTGGTTGACGTTCGTTGGCCGAGTTTAACTCAGAGTTGGTGAAGGTGCCAGAATGAAAAATTCCTGAACAGAATTCGCTCCCTCGAATATTGAAAGAACTCGTTCACCGCGCCACTCTGCTCGCCATCCTCCCTACCGACCGTTCGTCCTAGCTCCCCCACCCCCGTCACGCGTTGGCCGTAATGCCTTTTTTCCCCGACAGATAGCGTTCGTGTGGCCATCGACATGATCGGGCTCCTGACTTATACTCTCCCGCAGTCCTCGGGAGGAACCAAATAATTATATTAACTTTTTCGCCGGAAAGTCGAAACTTGGCGATTTTGCAGTACGGCGGCTACGCGTGCCTTCCGTGGAGAATCCTCTCACCTGTCTGACTCTTAACCTACCTCTTCAGTTAACGTTTTTCTTTAACACCTACCTTCAAACTTCCTTATCTGCTTTGCAGCATCGTGTTGAAGGAGATCAGAAAAATGGAAGCTAGAATGCAAGTCGAGAAGCTGGTCCCCGCAGATGAAGAGATGAGAGCGGTTTCTGGAGCCAGAAGGGACACTGACGGACAGTTCGTATAATTTTCTAATTCAAGTAACATTTAAATTAAGTAAAATATTTCGTAAATTCACGGTGGAGCAGTGCCGCCGTCAGAGGGGGCAGTTTGCCCCATGTTCCAAGAAATGGGGGTCCCAAACAACAGATAAATATAAATTTCCTACAAAACGTAAAAATTAAAAATTGTTTTGGAAAAGTAAATATCTAATTTTTCATTTTCTTCTCAGAGGGATACCTTTCCAAGAATGAATTGTTAATAGTTAATTGTGGATAAATTATTGTCTTTAGCTGTATTACAGAAACTATATAGATTAGCTTTGTGCGATTTATATCGCATTATTTAAGTATTATCTTGTTAATTTATTCATATAGTATCATAAAGTGTATTTTACGAGTATCATAGGCCCACTAAACGCATGTTTAAAAAAAATTGAAATACATTTCGTACACACGATTTAGAACTGATTGTGAGGGGTGTAGAAGAGCTAAAAGAAGGACTGAAGGAGCTCTAAATTCGAAATCTGCCTCAGCTCCCCTAAATACTCTTTGAGTGGTCCTGAATGGAAACACTACAGTATTTTTTTTTTGGGTGGGGGCTTTAAGGGCTCGTCAACAGCAAGGTTATTAGAGTCCATACAGTAAAATAAATAAATAAAATGGAAGGAATAAATAAGAATATGTTGTGGGAATTGTCCACAGCGATTCATACATCAGACAAAACGATGTCTTAAGATAAGAATTGATTAACATAGGAGAAATATGAACTAGAATGACAAAAATAGTGTAATAGTAGATCATTGTCTCAATGAAGATCATAATATGGGAAGATAGTGAGATTTCAGATAAAGAAACAAATTTTTTAAAACAAACATAAGTTAAAGTGGTTGAATTAGTGAATTACAGTAAAAATGCAGAGATATCTGCCAGACACTCATCCAGAGCTTGTTTCGAGAGTTTGCGAACTATTCTCAATGTAATTAATTCAAGGCTTACGACCTTATGTGTTTGGTGATTAGAAGCTTTTGTATTTCATCTTTTTATCACAAAATATATATTGTTCGTCCGTAAGAGGTCTTATGTCTTGTATTGTTCATTTAATTTGATTATATAATTACGTTAATTTTCTAGTAAAAATGGCCGTTGAGGGACCATATGTTAACTCCAAACGACCATTCATTTCAAGTGGCTACCAATGGTCGGGTCATTGAGTTGTAGTAGTATTCTCAATGTAGTCTTCATTTACGAATTACAGTTAGTAAGTTTATTGGGCATACTCCAGATTTCGTTTTACTGAAATAGGCTGACGGAGCCCACCACCTCGCGGCGGGGATTGAAACTATGATTGACACTGATCAAGAAACACTCTCAAACAACATGACGAATAGAAAGACTTTAAGACAGAGGAGGAGGAGGACTAAAGCCCCGTGTAATGTCCAAGTGATGAGGGACGGATTTCGTGGATGTGGAACGATGATGTGTTTGGCAATACATTGTAATCCTTGTTTTGTTAATAAATTAATTAGTTATTTTATGAAAACTAAAAAGTAGAAACTCCAGATTTTTATTTGATATAATGCGAGTTGCTGGTGCGCAGGGTGGCACCGCTGTTGGCGTGGTTGCTGGCTGGAAACGCGTTGCGACCCACGGACGCTTTGACCGTGTTGCTGGACGCGCTGCTCGTGGGCACCAACGCTTGTGCGCATGCGCTGGCCTTCCTGCTGTATCACTTGGCGCGAACTCCGCGTGCACAGCACACTCTGTATCAAGAACTGGAGGTGAGTTACGAAGACTGGTCGAGGTGTAGGGGGGGGGGCAGGATATAGATAGGAGCCCTGTAGGTCGTGGAGAAGCACCAACGATATCAGAGATCTCTGAGCGCGTGATTTCTCATTCACCCAAACCAGCAATGAACAACTTTAATATAGAATCCTGAAGAAAAAGAGAACCGCAAAGGGCGGAAATAATAATAATAATAAATTAATTGTCAAAAAAACAGTACAAACTGCGTATGACCACATGGAGGACAATAAACTAATTTACTCTCCGGAATCAAGCAAGGGACCATTCCATCAATTCCGATCAAGGGCCCCAAGGCAGAGGCGGGTTCAAAAATTTCAGCAAAAGTTTCTAGATAAGATGAAAAGTTGGCTGCGAGTTATAATACTAATAGAATGTCAATATGTTTGTAATTTAACGCAAAAAATGTACATATACAAGTTATTATCGATTATTCTGAGTATAGTGTTTAAAAATCATAAGAATTGAAATAACACTAAATTCACGATGCGATATATCTAGCATTTCCGGAAACTACAGTGGCGCAGTTTCTCATAGTGGTTTCAGTCAACTGTAGTAGTACCCAAAATCTCGATTCTTTAGAATTTTTTGAAAAATTTACCAGTAACAGGAGAGATAGAAATATATTTTCTCAAAACATCTTTTTTTTGCCATGTTTCAAACCTGTGACCATCTACAAAGTTCATATTTTAACACACTGTCTCTGTGCTAGAGCTAAGAAACAAAGGTTTGTGATGTTTTCATAACTTATTCCGGATAGATGGTAACCGGATAAAATGAGTTTTACCGTTAAAATGACTCAAGAGGTAATGGTTTGTTTCGTTATTGAACAGGCTGCGATGCCTTCTACTGTTCCTGCTGTGGCTGAAGGGGACTCTACTACTGGCGATGACGAGAGTCTTGAGGAACCTTTACCTGTACATCAGCTGCCCTTTCTACGCGCTTGCCTTCGTGAGAGTCTAAGGTTGGCATTAGTGTCGTTTATCTAATATATTTTCTTTATGTTATGGCCAAAGCTAAGAGAGGTGTTAAACACGTCCCCCAAATCACGGTGTAATGTTATGAGTTGACAAACATTATTTCCCATAGCGTACTGTTTTGCTTGCAGGCTCTGGAAAGCTTAGGTACTCGTTCTTACCTTTTCCCTCTACTGGAGTTTATCGTAGACAATGCCAGTGATTAACTCAAAAAATAAAGAAACTTTTGTATACAAAATTTTATGAATTCTTGAATTTTATACTACTGCTTTCAGACGACTTGATTGTAATATTTGTTAATTAACATTCCTGTCAATTCCCTGGAGCTTGAAATGTCTGGTTCATTGATTTCAAAACTATAAGGTTCCGTCCATGTGAGAGTATAAGTGAGAGTAAAAATATACTAAAATTTTGTCATTTGCTTCGTTATTAACGAAAGCATATTCTGTTTGATAGTAATTTAAAAATCGAATTTGATTTTAAAACTTTTGAGAAAAAGTAACCCCACGTGAAATTGAAAGCATTGTCTGTTAAAGTAGCATAATGAATGCTTTGATGTGCAACTGTAATAATGTGGATTAAACAAATATTTTATGATTGATTTCCTTAGACCACTAATTATTAAAACTAATGTTATTTTGCAATTAACATTGTAAGTCTGAACTTGTTTGCTATTGCAGGAAACTATTTTCATGAGTATAATTTCAAATTGAGCATGTTATTCAGGAAGCTTTGAAACTTATTCGAAATTGTGCTACCACTTTTCAGGTTGAATCCCCCAATTCCAGTGCTGACGCGTGTTATCCCAACAGATATAGCTCTTCACAACTACCGTGTACCCAAGGGGGTAAGTTTGGAAATTCCTGAAATAATTAACTAATCATATTTCTCTCACTCGAATCAGATATAATGGAGTTTAGACGACGGGAAGGTTGTCTTTTAAATAACAAAATAATAATGTATAGTTTCTCATGAATATTATTCCATATACACTGTAGCCACGGCTTTACGTCCAGTGTTTTAATGTTGCCCTGGATCCGTATTTTACTGCAACAGAAAATGGGATCGCGGTAAATTTACTGCTAGAGAAGCCGCTTTCGCC
Source organism: Laupala kohalensis (assembly GCA_002313205.1). Classification (NCBI taxonomy): domain Eukaryota; kingdom Metazoa; phylum Arthropoda; class Insecta; order Orthoptera; family Trigonidiidae; genus Laupala; species Laupala kohalensis. The sequence continues at coordinate 84,447 of NNCF01144988.1, read as the reverse complement.
TAACCACTTGCATCCCAAGTTAAGACCATTGTTCGAAATATTAATATTGGGAGTAGAGCCTTAAAGATACTACAAGAGTGTAGAGTATTAACATTATTCATACAGCGAAGGTTTCGGACATTTATTTGTCCTTCAGGGCTACGCGACAGGTTTACAATTAGACCACAATCAACTAACAGTTGATAACTAACCAAACCATAAGAGTCACCCCCAGGCCGATTAAACCTGTTTTAAAATGAGTACCCGGCCTATTCCGGGGGTCAGAGCGAACGAAGTGGGACGAATTGGCTGTATTTGTAGACGCTGGTGCTGATGGCATCGCACGTGGCTGGGCTGCGTGAGGAGCACTTTGAGGACGCTAAGCGCTTCAAACCAGAGCGCTGGATGAACGCGGATCGCGACCTGCACCCTTTCGCCACCACGCCCTTCGGCAGCGGACCTCGCGCTTGTGTGGCGCAGCACCTCGCCGAGATGCAATTGTGTCTACTCACGGCCAAGGTAATGTAGTCCTGTGATCGGAGATTAGCGCCGTGTTGGAGAAAATACCGTCTCTGTTCTCAGTAGATTCTAATACCTCGGGGTTCAGCTGAGTTCACGAACACTCCTACTCAAAAATAGCAGCTCCTCAAAACCACAAAAATGGCCGCCCAAGGGCATGAGGGTTACTAAAGTTAAAATCAAATAAACTTGACGATGATTCAGTAACTCCAATAGCAATACTTTTTTTAAAAGAGATAAATGCGAGGTTTGAGTACAGGAGAAGACTCCCGGAAATGTGGAGCAACAATGTTCGCTTGTACGCATGCATGAACAGCGACTCACACACACCTTGCAACCGTCACAGTTTACACAAGCGAGGTTACAGACCTCGCGACGAAAGAATAGTAAAGAAATGTAAGCAATTGAGGGAAAGCGCGGCGTCTGCTGCGGTGGGGGCGGGGGGAGGTCTAGCGTAGCGCTTTTACCCGTTCCCGAAGGCATGCCGTGGCACCTGGATATACGCTTCTATATGACGGCGGAAAAGCTAACTTCAAGCAGCGTCCTTGCGACCAAAGTTTAGCGATCAAGCCCTCCGTCCGCCACTGTTGACATATCAAGTACTGTCAGTTGTACGAATCAGATGACGTAGCCGACAGCAACCGAACGTAAACTCACTAAGATTTCATGGACACGAGTAAAATGCCTGCGTGTCTACAATGAGAAAGAGTCAGTAATATATCATTGAGTTTAGCCGGCAATGAGTTCTCGACTTTAGCAAATGGTATTTAGGCTTCTCCCTCGTCACTATTCTTCCGTCGCGAGTACTGTAGTGATGAAATTTTTTGAGAAGATTGTAGTTATGGAGGAGGAAACAATCCCTTGCTCCTATTCACACAACGAACTGTCCATTGGGAGGCGGGGATCGCTGTTTGCGCTTGCGCACAATCGAGCAGTACTACCGCGCACCTTCCCCGGGTTTCTTCACATGAATCCTTTACTGTTCATAAGATTTTTTCCAGGTGTTGTTGATGGTGAAGGCTATAAAAGTACCCCAGGTTTGGTGATCAATGACGTTCGCATTCATTAATATATTTGCTTATGTAATGATATAGAAAATACATAAGTATATGGTGCCAAAGACCCAAGAAATGTAGCACATAGGCATAATTCAACTGCGAGTATTCTTATCTACTATCATATTGATGTAGTAATATTTGTAAAGACCTTTTAAATACCTAGACTTTTTCTTCTAATGGTGTCTGTCATATGTGATCTGAAGTGTTATCAGGTGATATCTGTAAGACCTTTGAACTAGAACCTAGACTGTTTTTATTCCATCACAATGATTTGATAGCAAAATTCTGTCATCACGTGTAAGTACTGATATCTTAAAAAGATTGTTTCAAATATTAATTGCCATGTAAAAATGTGTATTCTTCATTAAGAAAAAATTAACTGATTTCATTCACTTGACTGGTATGTCATAAAAACAGCACAGGTAATTAAGAAGGGTCACTAATTTCACCTTGCTCTGTTCTTGACAACCATGTATTTGAAAGTAAAACTCTTGTATCATTATCACTTTCTTTTTGTTTCCAGATAATCAGGAATTTTACTGTGGAATACAATTATGGTTCCATGCGCCCCACCAATCGACTCATCGCTATGCCCAACAAACCTTTGAAGTTCCGTTTCATTGAAAGAAATTTGTGAATAGTTGAATTTTTCATTCTCCATCATTGTTTCTTGTTCTGTTTAATTTCAAATTGTACTACTAGAGGTAGTTTTCTGAAAAGCTTGTGAGATTTTTTGTATGAACATGTTAAATAGATCAATAAAATATTTTGTGATTACTCTGTCTGAGCCACTTATGTTATTCGATTACATTATTATAGTATCATTCAAACATAAATCATTGGGAAAGCTCAGCTAGAATTGCTGAATAAAACTTAATTTGGAAGAAATTGATTCCTTTTCCATCTTTCCTGTCTTCTTTCCTTTCATCCTTTGTTTCTGTAATTAGAAAATATAATATTTAGAATTTTTTTCTTTTTCTATGATATAATGAATTGGTATACTGTTTTCTTTTCTTTCATCTTTGTATTTAGATATTTGATGAATTCAGGAGGGTTTTTTAGTGGGTATGGTCGAGATATTCGGTGAGTCCCACACACGGGGAGGAGTCACTGCGGCTCTTCTCTATGGTGCAAAACTGCATTTTCCCCCACCTGTGTGGGCTCTAATGACCTCGATGTTGAAAAGCCCTGAAGCCCCATTAAAAAAAAAAAAAGATTTTGAAATTCTGATTTTATTTGGTTAAACCTTGATAACTTTAATCTAATTTCTCACTCACAAAATCTTCATTGGAATCTGACTGGAAGATCAAGAAATTCCAAACCAACACATACTGGAAATCTAATTCATTTGGAGGAACTTTAACGATGAAAAAAATTCATATATCGTACTGATCTTCACAAAAGGTCCAAAATATCTAATATGCCATAAAAATGAGTATCCAAGAATCAACTTTCAAATTAAAATGTTATCAAAGCTAATTACTAGAATGCTATAAGCTAATTACATGTGTTAGCTGAAAATAATAATGGTAAAATAGAAGAAATTATACGTATTAATTTTAAATTTCTCTTTAGTTTTCCTTGTTCAAGTTAATATATATAGAAGATTATTTCCCATTCTTGTAAATAATTGAAAAAAAGATTATATTGTAAATGGCTTCAAGATAACTGACATAGCTGTTCCCCAAATATTTTTGTAGTCCACACCACTGTAACCCGAGTATATTATTCAAAGTTTTCAGATTTGATGGCAATCCAGATTGGAAATAAAAATTCAAAAGAAGCAACAGCCAAGTAAATTGTGGATTTTGGAGCTATTGAGAATAATTTTTACCTTACATAGTAGTAATAATAATAATATAACTTTTTATTAACCTGTCATGTTTGTGACAATTAACTGAACAATAAAGAGGAGCTTAACATTTATATAAAAATTAAAAAGACACTTCTGTTCAGTATAACTTAGTTTATTTAGCAACATAATTTATTGCCCCCCCCCCACACACACACACGTGGTCTTACGCTGTTTGTAACTGCCTCTTTGACTAAGTTATACTTTCAATCTTGTTTTGTGTACAGAAGTAAAATATAACTACATTTAAGGAACAGGACCGTTTCACCATTTACATAATTGAAAAAATTCAGATATCGGTTATTAATGGGAGGCGCTCGTGAATTTCGAACAATCCCGACAAACTGATTAATTCGAAAGACTGAATGGTGCGGAACCCCAATGTTTGAAAATTCATTTTGAAGGGTTTCCGGTGGAGCTCGAAATTTTTAATGTTTGCTCAAAATTAGCTCGTAATTATAGGCATGTTTCCGATTTCAATTGAGAAAACGAGAGGTGCCAACTATATGGACGTAAAAAAAAACCCCGCCCGTATTGTCACCGTACGCACTGCAAACTGTCAAATTCGGGGAAAAACCCGGGTGGATGGCAACTCGGACATCGACTGTTTTTATCTGAAGGTTTACGACCGAAGGAAAAATTACGAAATGTGTTTGAACTTGAACTCTGAACCAACTTATCTCATCTGCAGCAGACGTTTAAAAATCAAAGTATTTCAAGCTTTTCAAACGAGATCATCAAGAAACAACAATTATAATATAATTTAAATGTGGTTGGCTCCTTAATATAACAAACACAACACATGGCAGATGTTAATAGATTTAAGTGTTGAGACCCGCCAACGACGTCGACACTTCGATTACGCTGGTCTGCATGTAAAAAACTGCATAGTTTTTATATGTTTTCTTAGAGATTTCAACTCGGTAAAAACGAAAAAAAATTCCATCTCGTCAATTTTTTTTGTTACACAAGTTTTTGTCTGTATTTCGCGAAAACTCTTTATTAACCTAAAATTTAATATTCTTATTTAAATAATGGCCTTAAAACTAAAACTTCATAGCCTTAAAACTGAGGTTGAGGATATTTCGACATGTTATCCGGGGTACTAGGAATAAATATAAACAACCTGCTGTTGGATTAGATCATGTTTCAACAAGCAAAATAAGTTCAGTATCTCGCTGACCATCTAATGCCACACTCAGCTTGTTTACAGCATACGAACGCTACTGTGCTTGTGTTTTTATTTCTGGAATATGGCTCACAGAGGTTGTGTAATTTCTCCCGACCGCTTCTTTCATGTTTGTGGTGAATACACAGTGAAAAGTCAACAAAGGAACGTAGGTGAGTTTGTGAAGAAAGTTTATTTTACGTATTTCAAATTTAAACTTTGAGATCAAGCTAAAGCATGAGCTCCACATAAGGTGTGCAGAAGATGCGAGGAGGATCTTCGTTTATGGTTTAAGGGTAAGAAAAACTCATTTAGTTTTTTTATTCCTATGATATGGCGTGAACAGAAAAATTGCACAAACGAGTGCTACTTCTGTTCATTAGATGTGAAAGGATTTAATACAGAAAATATCTTACCCTAACCTTGGCTTAGCTATTCGTCCAGTATCCCGTGGCTCTGAAATACAAGTTTCACAGCCACCTTCTAATTTTGATGGCATCCTGAGTGAGTTAGAGGACTTAGACACATTAGCTTCCCAGGACGAATCTAGCTCAGATTTTCCTGTTGGCGAGGGACCTCAACTTTGCTCTCAGTGTGAGCTCAACGACTTAGGTCTTACAAAAGATGCAGCTGAATTGCTAGGATCGAGGCTAAAAACAAAACCTGCTGTCACCTGGAACCTCATTTTCGTGGTACAGGTATCGAGAGAAAGAATTTACTCAGTTTTTCTCCAAAGAGGGAAATCTGGTTTATTGTAATGATGTTCATGGTTCATGAAATGCTTTGAAATAGAATATGATTCATCAGAACGGCGCATATTAATTGATTCTTCGAAAACTAGCCTTAAAGAAGTCGTGCTGCATAATGGAAATGTATTTGCATCTCTTCCTGTGGGACACTCGGTTCATATGGGAGAAAATCAAATAACATGAGCATCAATGGATGGTTTGTGGAGATTTAAAAATAATAACCATGTTGTTTAGTCAGCAGGGAGGTTATACAAAATATCCTTGCTTTGTTTATGGGTTAGTAGAGCTAGACAGCTGCACTGGACAAAAACTGACTGACCACCACGAGACAATTTAACCCCCTGCGAGAAAAACGTCATCTGCAACCTTGGTTCCGCCAGAAAAACGTTTATTACCACCTCTTCATATCAAATTTGGGCTTATAAAGCAGATTGTCCCATCACTGCCAACAGATAGGGGATTGTTTCAGATATCTGTGTTCCAATTTCCCGATACTGTCTGAAGCCGAGTTAAAAGAGTAAGTTTTCACTGGCCCCGGTATAAGACAACTTTTATCTGATGGGCCCCGAGCTGAGTCTGGCATTACTTCCACTTACTTGTGCCATGCTCCTTCCTTTCTCTTTTCTGACCTCCCTTGGTCACCTCTTGTTCTTTTCGATCCCGACGCTATTAGGGCTAGGGTATCTTTCATTTTCCTCTCCCCCCAGGGGACTTACATCTAGTAAGTACGTGTTTGGCGAACACGGGGCCCCGAGCTGAGTCTGGCATTGCTTCCACTTACTTGTGCCATGCTCCTTCCTTTCTCTTTTCTGACCTCCCTTGGTCACCTCTTGTTCTTTTCGATCCCGACGCTATTAGGGCTAGGGTATCTTTCATTTTCCTCTCCCCCCAGGGGACTTACATCTAGTAAGTACGTGTTTGGCGAACACGGGGCCCCGAGCTGAGTCTGGCATTGCTTCCACTTACTTGTGCCATGCTCCTTCCTTTCTCTTTTCTGACCTCCCTTGGTCACCTCTTGTTCTTTTCGATCCCGACGCTATTAGGGCTAGGGTATCTTTCATTTTCCTCTCCCCCCAGGGGACTTACATCTAGTAAGTACGTGTTTGGCGAACACGGGGCCCCGAGCTGAGTCTGGCATTGCTTCCACTTACTTGTGCCATGCTCCTTCCTTTCTCTTTTCTGACCTCCCTTGGTCACCTCTTGTTCTTTTCGATCCCGACGCTATTAGGGCTAGGGTATCTTTCATTTTCCTCTTCCCCCAGGGGACTTACATCTAGTAAGTACGTGTTTGGCGAACACGGGGCCGCGAGCTGAGTCTGGCATTGCTCCCACTTACTTGTGTTATGCTCCTTCCTTTCTCTTTTCTGACCTCCCTTGGTCACCTCTTGTTCTTTTCGATCCCGACGCTATTAGGGCTAGGGTATCTTTCATTTTCCTCATTCCTCTTCTTCTTTTTTTAAAAAATGTTTGTAGGAAAGTTTTGCGATATGTTGGAATTTGTGTTTTGATGTATTGTAATTCAGGAGGGTTTTTAGTGGGTATGGCTGAGTCTTTCGGCGAGTCCCTCTAATGACCTCGCTGTTGACGAGCCCTAAAGCCCCACAAAAAAAAAAATTATCTTTTGGAAACAATGAGAGAAAACGAAAATGAAGCGTGGGACTCTTTCGAGAGTGTAGCGCACAAGTTTTTGGGAAATACCAAGGATCCTGAGTACAAAACCATTGTACAACGAATGCTGGCAGCGCATGAAGCTCAAGTATGGAAGATGAGCTTTAAAGTTCATTCCTTGCGGGTAGCCCATATTGACTATTTTTCTGAAAACTTGGGAGCCTACAGTAAAGAACAGGGTGAAAGACTTCACCAGGATGTCCGTGATATCAAGAGACGTCACCAAGGAAGGTGGGATGTCAATATGTTAGCTGACTACTATTTGATGCTCAATAGAGAAACTAAAGAGGGAAATCGGAAATGAGTTCGGAGAAGCATCAAAGAGAAGAAGACAAAGTTTCACAAGAAAAAAGAGTAGACCTAAACTTGTGTATAAATATCAGAAATAATTTTTTGATAATTGTAAGAAAATATACTGTTTAGTTCATTGTAATAAATAAGTGTTTTTATAAAAAAATTGTTTTTATTTTTTAAAAAAACCTACACGTGATGGGATGTTAAGGAAGTCATTTTTAGGATCATTTTTAACACATAATTCAGCAAAAATATCCCATGCATTTTTTTTTCAGACCTGAGTTATCAGCTGATTGAGGATCGTGTTCGGCGCTCTCAGTTTCTCAGTTGTTCGCTAATGGCGCTGCGAACAGCATGGCGTGATTCTGGCAGTCAAGTAACCGTCAAGTGTCAGAGCGATCATGAAAAGACTTGTACATTTTAAGGTTAAGTGCGAGTGTGAATTAACAAGATAATAAAATGTGTATTCGTACTGTGTGTTAATCTAAGTGTAAATGAGAGCATAAGTCTTGATCGAGTGTATTTGTTGAAATGTACCCCCAGAAAGCTATAGACCCAAATCCGTTGAACATAATTCTAGTCAAAAGTGATAGTAAGGGAGATCGATTGTTATTCAGATATCCATATGCTGCTGATAATAGGCCCGAATCTCGACAACACAATCGCCGTAAGAATCCTTATTCGTTGACTGTCACTGAAGATTTGCTGCAAAGTCCTCCTCCTCAGACGTCGAATATTTCGAAGGGCCATCTCACCGGATTCACGGATGAAGTGTTGTCGACTCTCTTTGCAGTCAAAGCAGAATTATGCGAAAAGAAATTTGAACTGAAAGTGAACGATGTCAGGTAAGATAATGTATAGAATAAAAATTGCTTAATCAATGTAGAGCTTTTCCACAATTTAAAGAAGTATGTTAAGATACTTTAGTTAGTGTTGAGGTTACAGTTTGATGAAAGTGTAACAGCTTCTTATCTTAGTGTTATTTTAACCATCAGCTTGCATTCTTATTGAGTTTTGGCATGTTTCATGTACCGAATAAGTGTACACAGTGATAACATGAAGCGTGGCTAGCTACCACTTGCTTATCTTTAATGATACTACTTATCTTGTTGGAGTAATGAAGTTTGAGGATACCACATAACTTCTGTAATTAAAAAAAAAGGTATTTTATATTGATTTCTACTGTGGGTCATGATGTTTTATTGTAAGTATTATTAGTCATTGAATAGTTGCACGATATTTAGTGGTGCAGAAACTTAATTGAATTTGTTTATTGACGTTATGGTGTTTTCATATATTATCTTCTCTCATTTATGTCACTATTAAAACTACTACTAAAATTATTGAGGAGCATTGGTCTTTATATTTTCAATGTTCTGTGTTATCAGATGTGTTGCTTATTAATAATTATTATAATTTTTTAAAGCAATATCCTTTCATTTAAATAAAATGTAGAGTGTGAGCGAAAAATCACATCTTTCTAAGTAAATTCTTAAGGAATTCAGAAATCTGGTGGCTTCAGTGAAATGTTTTGTAGTCTTTGAAGTATTTTGTCTTGAGATGAAAGACACCGAGTTGTATTCTGTTAGTTTATTGAACTAATTGGATCTTTATTTTCTTTTGGAGGATGTAATATATTGTCATATGTCGTACCGAGAATGTTCCAACTCCGTGGTTATACTTTCTCCTATTCTTTGCTAGCTTTTCATTTTTTGGTAGTTATGATACTAATTTTTATTAGGTGTAAACATATAAGGTTAAAAAAAGAGCCAAGAATGCTTGATTGAAATTTATGAATTTTTGTGCTGCAAAAATTTTCTAATTAAATTATGTTAATTAAACCTTTTATCTTCATTAATGGTATATTAAGTTGAAGGAATGGTAGTCAACCCTAATTTTTAACTTAAATAGAATATTTAATGTAATGAGAGTTAATCTATAATTATTATTTTATTTTTGTTTTATTATGTCAAATCATTTAATTTTGGAAGTTGGAAAAGATTTAATGTAGTCGAAAGTACTGAAGTAGAGTTGAAAACTTTGCAAATAATATTTTGGTCTACATGCATTGCAAAAGTATTTTTATAAAACTAGAGGGAAAAAATTGAAAAATTAGTGTGATTGCATGTGGTCGTAGCGTTGTTTGACTTTTTGAAGCAAGTGCATCTCTGTCAATGTTAACCATGGGTGAAAACGGTTAAGGCGGTTCACACTACTTCCGTTGCGGTTGCTTTTCCAAGCATCCCCCCTTCCCCCTTCAACTCTACGTTAGTGGGTGGGGGAAACCGTTCCCTCAGAACATAGAACGGTGTACGTATTCGTTCCGTCGACTCGGATAACTCGGAATCGTATTCAATTACGCGCCGAGTAGAACAAATTGTTCTTGATGGTGGAGTAATTAACCGAGATGAGAAAGATTGGAGAAAGAAAATTAAGAATGTATTGCTGAGTGCATGGCAAACAGAATGGGATAGAACATCTCATGGCAGAGATTTGTACCAATTAATACCAAAGGTGAATTATGCAGAGACATAGGAAATTGTTCAAACGCAGTGCGGGAATTGCAGAATTTTTAGTGAATCACGGACACTTCAAGAGATGTCTGAGAAGGTTCAATCTAGTTGATGATATGTGTATTGCGGACAAAATTAGGAAACACGCTAACGTGAATTTTGGGAAGAGCAAGGTATCTAAGAAATGTGAAAACAGAAACAGTGGTGATTTCGCTTTGACCGGGATAGATAAAACAGAAAGACGATTCGAATTTTTTTTTTATAGAATATATAGAAGGAATAAAAGAAATTAAATTCGGAATGAAAAGTTAATGAAGACAAAAGAAGAACAAAGAGATAATGTCGTGGAATGATTGTAGACGGGGCCACGACTAGAAACAAATTATTATAAAAATGTCCTTAATAAAAAGAGAACAACTGGCCGTGTTAACTTTACAGCACATACTTTCTCATAACAGCCATATATACTCCCCACATGTTCTCATAACCTCTACGGCGTCAGCTGTCACTGGAGGGAGACGCGACACAATCATGTGACCAACTACAGCTGATTGACACTACCTGGACACTACTATGAGAAACTGCGCGCAGTATCTTCCACATGAATACTCCAAGTCATGTAACTTTACCGAAAATTATGCAAAATGACTGCCTAACACGAATTACCAACTTCTATGAACTCAATTTCTATCCAAATATTTGCAGTAGTCACAAAAGCGACTATTTGCTGTAAAGAAATGCAAGTTAATAACACAAACAAAGACGTGCATGCAGAAAGAACAGAATGACGTCACAAGAGCAAGTGCATCGAATTAATGGCCGATATTGGCGATAGATTTAAGTTTTCAGAAATTCGAGTGTCCTGCCATCATAACGCGAGGTACAAATATCATTACTCTTATGGACGACGGCGAAGTGAAACCGTTGGCTACATTGGATATAAATGAATACCAACATCAAGCCAATTAGACTGACAATAAATAAATAATTTATCATCAAGAGAGCTGTTAGAAGCTGCCTAAGACCTCGTTGAGGACAACAAATTAATTTACGGCGACTCATATTCAATAAACTGATAAACACAGTGCATTTCCGTTCATGACTGTTTTTCTTAAGTTGCAAAGAAACGTGAATTTGAGTATATGAGAAACTAGCCCGAGTACCCACAGTTTTGCTCGCGTAAATTCTGTAATGTCTCCAATTTAATTTTTTCTCGTGTCCTGAGAAAAAGATTTTTCCTCATTCACTGAGAATGTTATTCATTAATGCTGGAGGTTATATTATTATTGGTATGTACCCTCGATCCCTTATTGTCACTGATGTAATAAAAAACAGGTTTTAGAAGAAAAAATCCCACTTCACATCCTTTGGGGGGAATTTTTTAAATCCCTTTCGCTGTCATTTTTGATAATTTTTTGTGTCACGCTCTTCCCAACACCCACCTCCAGGGGCGTCGTGCACCTCATGTGGTCCGAAGGGTACATAATTTCATTTGAGATTCGATCATTCTCCTCAGAATGAACAATAACCATGGACTCGACCCTAATATCGGTCTTTTTACGTCTCGCCCTTTCCGTCCCCCAGCTGTAAAAGTATAGGGTTCCTGTGTGATCTCATCTTGAACATAACGTCATTGGTAGTTGAAACATCTCGTCAACCCTAAAACTATGTATACGATGCATTTTTATTTATTTATTATATTTCAATTCTAGTTTTCAATTCTTTTTATCCATAAACCCATTTCCACCCCCAGCCCCCACCCTATCCGAGGGGTGTTTGTTTCGTGAGGGCTGAGTACAGACTCACGCGATATCGGGATTTCACTATCACCTCAGTGACGCCGAAAATTATGGGCTCGTCACTAGTATGTCATGTTAATTTTTTTGTTCGTGGCATTAAAGCTTTTACGGGCTGATAGTGAACTTTGACGTCTTCGAGAATGTCACGCGACGGCGGCACCGAAAACTGTAATATCAGCACTAATATCAGTTACTTTCGATTATTTTTACATTTCTCTCCTCACGCCAACACAAAGGGTGTTCATTTCTTATCGGGGGTGATCGTGTACTTATCTGGCAATGAGGGTGTCACTTCACTTCAGCGGTTCCTAAAACGATTTATTCAACACCAACATCGGTCGTTTTTTCATTATGCTTACCTGCCCTTCATTCCCACCCCTATTCCAGGGATACTAGGGGTATATTATCTGCAATGTGGACTCATTGTGCACTAACAAAGCACCGGAGACGCTTTTATCCATCTCAACGGCACCGAAAAGTACGGTTTCGTATTTAATATCTTTCCATTATTTTTACATGTCATCCCCTTCTCACCCCTTCCCTAGGGTCGCAAGGGATGTCTTACCCCCACAGAGCGTGTTGTCATATTGTCAGTCATCTGTGTAACAAGTTTGGTTGAAATTGCTCCTGGCACTCTCGAGTTATAATGGGATAAACCCCCATTTCACCCCGTTTGGGGTGGATTTTCGTAAAATCCTTTCTTAGCAGATGAAGCTTATCTGTCAAATTTCAAGCTTGTGGGCTTTGTAGATTTTCTGAGATTTCGTGTTTAGTCGAGTGAGTGAGTGGTATTTCGCTTTTATGTATGTAGATTTCGTATATATAGGTCTCTAATTTCCGTGATCGTGTCCCTCTTTGCAGGTTCGTGGGCCATCCGACGCAGCTGGCGGCGTGCGGCGAAGACGCCGTGGACAGCGCGATCGGGGGAGGTGTCCTGGGCGTCGCCGGGGGCGGAGTGGCGGGGAGCGGCGGCGGCGTGGGAGGCGGCGGGGGCGGCGGCGGCGGGGGAGACGCCTCCGGCGGGGGAGGGGCGCTGTTGCTCATCCACTTGGTGTTCGCGCTGAGAGCGACGGCGTCGCGCTCCGTCGTCGCGTGCTACCACGACCTCAGCGCTCGCTTGGGAGTGGCGTTGCGCCACGAGGAGCGACGCTGCGGATACCTGTCGCGGGAGACGCGCGCCATGGTGGCGGCGCACGACGAGGCGGCGGCGCGGCCCGGGGACGCGGCGGCGGCCAAGCGACACGACGACGCGACGGGTAAAGCGAATAGGGCGACGAGACGGGAATCGAACCCGGGACTCGCGGTTTGCCCGATGGGGTGATAACCACTACACCACCCATTCACTACCGTACACTATTTCCTCCCAGGAATATATGGGGACCTTCCCACTAGAATGTCGCAGTGCTGACCTCCTGTGTTACGCGCTAAACCAAAAACATGCGCTTCATAATGTAAGAGAGTATTGGGTTGCAAAAATGTATTTATACGCGCCCTTCTTTCTGTGGTGTATCCGCTGGGCGCTCACCTACTGGTCATGACAATGGACTTCTCTCTGTAATGTTTTGTTCAGAAGCAATGTACAGCTCATGCACTATACCCTAATGTTTATACATACCTGATGACTGAAATGAATCTGACACATTTCCCAGTAGCGCGGGCGCTGCTCGGTGACATCTGGATAGGATCGGCTGAGGGAGAACGTTGGCATATTAAGGGTGGACAGGACGATGTTTGCAAGTTAAAAAGATACGTAGGGTTCATGAGCAGATTACACTATCCTTTTCGAGACAGGAAATCGAAATATATATTCTCCTGGGACAGTCCTTGTAAATTTTGGGTTTGATGTGAATGGAAATGTGTGATCAGAGCAGGAGTTGGTTTGATTCCCAGCTTGTCGCCATTTTCACCTGTCCAAAAGTAAGGCCTCTGTTACACAGTTGTATATCTATGACCAAAGATATGACTGTGTAATGCACAACCTTCGATCTTAGCTCAGCTATGATCGTATATCTACGACATAGGTTCTCGTTGAGAGAACCTTTGATCCTATCTTTCATCATATCTTTGATAATAGATATGACATAGAAATATGATTGTGTAACACTGACCTAATCAATAATAATTTATATATTTTTGTACTGAACCTTATAAAGCAGGTTTCTGAGCATATATAAACAGCAACATATAAACATGACTCACAGTTTCTATAAACATTTTACATCAACAATATAAACAACAATTTGTAGGCAATGAAGGATCATAATCATTATCATCAAATCAGCCACAGTCAAAGTCAATCAGGTGTGTTTTTAGGAAATCTCTTTTGGTGTTCGAATTACAGTACAGTCACTGGAACTGTGCGCATGAACCGACTACTATTAGCATAGCCATAACCCTTTTCAGTTTCTGTTTAGCCTCATGTCTGTCATAAAATAAGTTAAATTTTGTACTCTAGATTTCTTGTTATCACTTTTTATGTAGTGTACAAACTAGGATATCTGTTATATTTGTTCCGTAAAAATGAAAGTTCCATGAAAAGTATTCTTCTCACCCAAAGGGTAGTATGTAAGACCATGCATACAGGTCGAGTAGCCGTATTGCACACCGTCGGGACATTCGGCATGCGTAGACTGCAAATGATTTTGGCTGTGATCAATCCAGATTTTTTTTGCGGAGAGTTGATGGGGAAAAAGTATGTTTGAATTTGAAATTTATTTACCATACATAAATACGAAAGTTATAACTATACATTATTCATGCAGAGATGTATAAAACATCTGATTGGAGGCAGGCAATTATTAAAGAATAGCATAGAATAAGAAAATAAAGTGGATAAAAAAAACAATATAATAAGATTTGAAGGAAAATTTAAAATTTACAAATAATTTATAATTTGTCATGTAAATGGAATAATAAGTAAATACAATAGGTTATTTTTTTGTATTCGTTTAATTTTTTTGTATTTAGCCTTGCAGCTAGTGTTTTCTTGACCAACCTTTTACCTCTCATCAATTCTTTCAAAGTACTAGGGAATTTGAAGAAGTTTGAATAAGCAGTAACATAGTGATTCTGTTTCATTATACTTCAGAGCTGTTATGTGTTGGTTTCTTGTACCATTATGAGATAATTTAAAAAGTACTTTTAAAACAATTATAATAAAACAATATTTTCATTCATAGATATCCACTGTTGCAATATGTTAAACATTTGCTGTAACACTGAAACAGGAATATTTATGAGTACTTTGAAAAATTGTGGTATTATTAACACATTTTGGAGAGTGTCATGGCGCCTAGAACTTCCCACCTGGATCCTCTCTTGAGTACTAGAGTATTCTTGACAGTGGCGTAATGATCCCTTCCAAAGCCCCGGGTCATGGTCATATTGGGAGCACCCAGCTAAAATGTTTTGTTGACAAGGTTTTTTAATTAACCATTAAAAATTCATGTATTTATACATTCCATGTGCAACATCTTAACATTCAAATTTTTTAGAAACACAGACACTCATATTGAATATGACATTGCAAACCTAGGCTGTAACAAATGCATCAATAACTTCCTCCAAATTTCCCTTCGACAAGTTTATGGTGTATATTGTATCGACAAGATACTCAAGTCTGCTGGCAGAAACGTGTAAAAACTGAACTTGGTGGAGATGGGGGGGATCTTGCACTTAGGGCCCCAGGCAATTGCACCGGATTTACCGGTGGTAGTTTCACCACTGATTCCCCAAAAATTATTCCCTGTGACTTCTCAGGGGCTCAGGTTCTCTGAGGATGATCACTGAGACACTGCATCACAGGAATCAATACTGGAGACAACCCTATGGCTGCCGCACGTTCAGCAGATGATCCGCAACTTCTTTTTTAACTTATTGTAAAATAAACTACTTTTTTAAATGATTGTAAAAGCTTTGTTGAAAAGTATATCCTTCACAACTTAAAGCTGTATTTATTTGAAAATAGATATTTTCATAATTATTTCAAATTTTGTGATGAGTTATTTTTAGATAAAAGGCAGTTTTTATGAGTGGCTTTAAAAACTAAATATGACAGTATTTTATAAAATAATATCATTTGAATGATATTTAGGCATTAATGTCTTTGCATAAGGTTGTGTAGGTCACACAAGTTTTAGGCATCTATGGAGATGGTAATATTGATAGTTTATTACCTTTTCCCTTCAATGCAGTGTCTTCATATCCAATCTCAAAATTTTTTTAGACCCACTTGTGTTGTTTTGTCATGAAGAAACCAATCAAGATTTATGTAAAAACCTTGAAATTCTCTTACAGATTCCCCATTTGACCTGATCCTGCGACGTAGTGCTTTGGCGCGAGATATGAGATCTGTCTACGAAGACTTGTGCACCACGGGGTTAGTCCATGTTCGAGTCAACAAGTGGATCGAGGTATTTTATGTATTTTGTATATTTATGTATTTAAAATGTATTTTATGAAAATTTGTAACTGTTGCCTAAAATTGGATTATGTTCAATAAATAATCATTAATTTCCAAAACATGTCAATTGCTTTCAGATTCATTTTTCTATTTTATTTGCTGAGGATCAATCAATCTTTTGAGTTTAATATCCCAGGGAATATGGAAAAACCAGTGTTAAGTTTTACATTAAGAAAATGTGGTAATAATGAAACAGCTGTATTTGAAGCTCATTTAAACATTTCCAACTTGTCCCACTTCTTATCCTATAGTATGTCCTGCATGATGTGACATCTGTGTTATCCTGTTCTGGATTTATCACCTTGTGGAGGGTGTACACATGCTGTTGAGTTGTACGATTTCTGTATTTTATGACACAACAAGTTATGTGTCAGATACGATCTAAAACCAATTCTAATAAATTTTAATATTATGTCGGTACTTTAATTTCAATGAACGTAAGTAATTTAAAAGTTTGATTTGTGTTGACGCCAATACACATTGCTACCACTGCATGTTAAGAGCATTTCCTCGTCTTTGAGATACCTTTCTGCTGTCTGTTCTCACGTACTTCATCCTCCTTCAAATAAAATGTCTTCCCTTCCCTCATAGCTTTGCAGCCTTACATTATCATCCATCGATTCTTGGCCTACAGGGTCACCACAAGAAAATATTAAGGTAGTACGTGTGACCTGGTGACAGTTATTGAATGTCCTGAATTTAAAAAAATGAAAGAATATCTATCTATCAACTCGTCAATAAAATTTGGACCTTGCAAGGCTAATATTTTAATCAAACAGTCTTGAAGTTGTATGGGCTTTCATGAAAAAGCTTCTGAAGAGACAGTTTTAAAATAAATTCCCGCGTAATTTCTAAGGGAATCAGTACTTCTAAGGAAACTCTCTTGTCGCAATTTTATTTAGAAAAGAGCTCTCAATACAAAATTTGCATAGCCTTTCCATACAATTGAGGAAATTATTCAACGAAAATGGTTGCAAAACTAGAGACCATGTTTCAATTACTTTGTTTCAATTCAATCAATATAACTTAATTATATTTGGTAGCTCTTGATACACCATCTTTCATGACTTACTGTTTTAATGACATATAATGAATACAAACCAAATAGGTAACATTAAGGAAAGTTTTATAAGTGATATTGTGCTTGACTAGTGTCTGGAACGCTCATACCATGGAATTAAATATATGTAGATCCAACAGTCTTACGCACTGGTTGTCTGAAGGGGAAAACGATACAAGGTGTCTCTGTCTCTCTCTTAGGTGGGGGAGCTTGATTCCCCTCTGCGACTGCTAACTGCTGCACACAAGTCATTGCACAGTAATACTTTACCCTCTCCAAGTGGGTGTGCGAGTGAAAGGGTGACACCTCTCAGTATCTCTTCTGTCTCATGTTATCACAGACACCCTACAGCAGAGATGGTTGAGTTGATTTATATTTCATTCTATGGCTCATACGACCTTACATGAGTGATGTTGTACACTTGCGCCTCGTCCACTTGCACCTCGTCCACTTACATTTAACGCTTGTTCCAGGTGAGCTTTTGCCTGCCTCAGAAGGTTCATCAATTAACTGGACTGAGGCCACAGAAAGATTTTATTGTGGAACCTGAGACCATCAATAAGTAAGTAAAGTCTCTTCCCTCCCCCCCCTCCCCGCCCGTTGCAAAAAAGCAGTTACTAACTCCAAATGAGCAAACGGAGAACAGGAACCTAATTTACTCTCCGTAAGGAAGCAAGGAACCATCCCATCAATTCTGATCGTGGTCCCTAAGGCAATGGTGGATTTATCATTTCTGTGCCTCAAGGCAAAATTATGTCAAGTGCACCCCTTAGATTAGAATAACAACAGTTAGATACTTTTTTTCAATATCTACAGAGTGTCAATGAAATATAAAATTGAATTCAGAAAAGTTATTTAACTGGAACATAATATTACCGATCTTCCATATAATCAAGAATATTATCAAAGCATTCGGTAAAATCAATAATATTACCAAAGCGTTCAGTACGATCGATCACAAAATTCTTCTCTCAAAACTGCATTCACATGACATTCGTGGATTGGCACATCAATGGCTGACTTCCTACGTAAAAGATAGGCATCAGCAAGTCGAAATATGTTCATTTTGATGTTCCCTCTGTGAAAGCATCTTTCCATCTTACATGGGAAGGACTGAGTTTGATCTCTTGCTCGATAGAACTAGGTGAGGTTTTCAGTTGGGGATTTCCTCACCTATTCCAGACAAATGTTGATTTGTTACTCTCCAAATCTGTGATGCCCAAATCTCTCCATCCGAATACCTTCACCTTAAGACTTGTTGGATGAGCGGGAACATCAACTCATCAAAAACATGACCAAATAAAAAAAAACTCTAATTGGAGATGCTGAAACAATAAAAATCTGATTCAGAATCGACATACTTTTTACGTAACATCATACAATAGTTTTGATTACAGTAGAGCGTTGATCATCTAATTGTCAGTTACCTGAACATTATGTGAATTGGCTTAAGAAAAGTAACATTAGCAATTGCGATGATGTTGATGTTGCCATTCCCAGAGAGTACAAAGCCAATCAGACTAGTTGTCCTCTAGTCAGCATCGGAGAACTAATCATAAACTTATAGCTGAAAATTTTTTCTCAGATTATTTATTTTTCTATGAGGGAAGCCACTACATAATTTATATTTCCTACAAATTGTGTTGGTTTCTATATGTATGATTTACTCTGTGTGTTGAGGTAGAAAATCTACCAACAAATGTTGATAGATGTTGATGCATTAGTAACGAGGTGGGTTGTATTGTATCTTTTTCTTTCTCTTGAAGTGAATTTTGATTTTCCGAACCCTCCCTAACAACATTAGTTTGGATAATCGACGTTCTACTGTACTTGGTACCTTTTTTCTCCACAATTTGCACAACACTTTGTTGTTTTACATTTATTTTGTTAATCTCCTCCCGGTTCCACATCACGAGGACATTACTTGGGTTGGTGTCTCTCTCATAGTTTGTGTCACATTCTCTCTCTTCTTTATATTTGGTTCTTTTTATGTATCTTTGCTTAGGGGTCTTGCCTGCCACAGTTCCCATCCCTGCCACGGGTACGCGGGCACAAACTACTATCGTGCGGTTGTCTGTTTTATGATACGTTTTATGAACGTGACTTCCATGGTGATGTCCGGAAAGTTTGCATTTTTTTTTTTTTTTGTGTGTTGTCATGAAATTTTTTGTGTCCTATTCATTTTCTGAATATACCTCATCCTGTTTCATGAGTGCAACTAGTTGTCCCCTCTCTGCTGCATTTCGGTCACAATGCACATTCTCTTCCCCTTTCTCCAGCATGCACTTCACATCCTCTACTATTGTCATCTTCTTTAAATCTTCTGTTCAAGGTTTCATGGCCAGTAAACACCCATTGGGTTTCAACCAACAGCTACTTTTCTGTGCATAGGTAACAATGGGAATGAATGTGTATAATCTTCTCCCTACTATGGCCGTGTCCCATCTGATTTAACAGCAAATTAGTAATTTTCGTGTTATCTTTGTCATCCACCCTTTTACATCCTTTTGGATTGTCTCTCCATCGAATTCTATTGTTCCACCTCTTCGTACTCTATACCAAAATGCATGTTTGAGGACACTTAGATCTATTGGGAGAATCCCAAGAATCTCCTCTAGTGCTTTGTAGATGCAGTCCTGTAGCGTTTGCTCCATGCTATTAAACACTATTGTTGCACACTTTTTAATTGTGTGATACGTGTGTAGGTGCCTGGCATCGCTGAGGCCTTACCATGGTCTCCTGTTGTTGGTAGAAGCGGCTGAATTGTTGGACTCTCTGCCGCCGGATGCAGCACCTGCTCTTGCTCGTCTCGTGAAAGTTTGTACTCCGCTGAAAAGCTTACAGGACCTGGCAGCAGATGCAGACCTCACACTTTCACAGGTGAGTTGCAGAGTCTTATGCTACTGGTGGAGGTGGAGACTTGTTCATTTTTATTGCCTTGTTTTTACTTTCCAATTATACAAAATGTACAAGGAATGTAATCGATCAAAAACAAGTTTTGAGATCTCTTGAAATCTATACGAATTTTTCGAATTTCAAAATATTTTCAAATTTTGATGATGATATCCAGTGATGATGTGTGGATGGATGTTAATAATTCTAATCC
Source organism: Laupala kohalensis (assembly GCA_002313205.1). Classification (NCBI taxonomy): domain Eukaryota; kingdom Metazoa; phylum Arthropoda; class Insecta; order Orthoptera; family Trigonidiidae; genus Laupala; species Laupala kohalensis. The sequence goes on along the minus strand of NNCF01144988.1, from coordinate 64,220 downwards.
CTCGGTAACTCTCAAGCAAATTGATGCATCCAAACAAAACTTGAGATTTGTCTTTGTATGCATTCGGAATAGAAGCCTATTTCTGTATAGCTCATACCGACTTCAACTACACACGGTGCTCCACTTCTGGTTTCTTAAAATTAAAAATTCTGAAAATATGAAAGTAAGTATTTTGATTGTTCTCTTCATTCTGTGTACAGATTGCTAACCTGCATTTCTGTATGTCACACCATTTTGGAGATACAGAGAAAACTTATTACGGGTAATCTTTATTGCACCATTTTTAGATCAGCCCATAAGGCAAGTGCAAAGAGTTAAATGTGGAAGATAATATTGTTCTTGAATTTGCAGATCTGTTGTTTAGGAGTATCTATGTAAAGTTGTGACGATAAATATATTTAAAGCGATTGATCTTTTAAGTATTATGTGGGTTTGATAATTATTTTATATTATCAAATCTTTTCTTGAAATATTTGTTTATTTTCTTATTGCAATATGGGTTTTTTAGTTCTCTTGGCTTTTTGGTTTGAATTAGAATTGGAAAGGTAAGTGGGCTACACTCCAGATTTTTTATTTATATTGTATTGTATTTATTTTATTTGCTTCTTTTGAGCTTTGTCCATCTGAAAAAAGTCCCCTCCTCAGACAACATGAATTGTTCAAAAGTATTTTTCCATAACTGCATAAATCAATCGATCTTGAATGACATATTCAGTCTTGGCCTACAGACATTGAGGTACAGGTCTTTTATTGTTATAATGCTGTTTTATTGTTGCAGGTGTTTCAGCTGACGGGTCATTTAGTGTACTGGGCACGCGCTGCGGTAATCTACCCACTGTGTGAGAGCAATGTTTATGTGGTGGCACCTGGCGCGCCAGATCCAAGTCTAGCGGAGCGGTTTTCTGAACAGTTCCCAGGCATGCATCTTCTTCAGGTAAAGAATACAATTTAGACATTCTCTATTATTCATTTCAGCTCTATTCACTTGACATTTAGGGCCTCTGGTACATATTAATAATATATATATAAACTTTTGGTGTTTTCTGTTAGGATCATTCTGGCCATGAATCAAAATTCAGGTCAAATTTTTCAAATGATTCAAAATTCTAATTGTAAAATTACAAAAATATAATAACGATAAAATGTAATTATATTGAAATTAATTTACATGCTTCTGTTATGGATATCAATGACTGTTAATTGCAATCAGATTTTGAACTATTGGACACATGTAAGAAAGGGAGCAATATAAACTGCACGACCTACAATTACTTGTAAATACTGCTTTGTTCATATCCACTTAACTCTTCAACTGAAGACTCATCGGATCTTGAGTACATAAAAATTGTTCCGTATTAATATTGAAAAATGTGTCTGACTGGACAGCCAGGTTTCGGTCCCTAGAGGGGAGTGGGTTTTTTCTTCTCACTTTAACATTCAGGCTGACTCCCAAGGCTACACAGCCTGCTGTAAAATGAGTACCAGATCTGTCCAGGGGAGAAAATGGTCACATTTCCTCTTCCTTTTGAAGAGAATTAGTACTTGCAGAGCTCTCCCCTCCATAAATGTCATGGACACATCTTAGGACCTGTTGTGGGGCAGTTTGACTTTGACTTTATTATTTTTCCTGTAAGCCAGAGATGTCAAGGAAACTGCGTGCAAGGAAAGTTGCATTCCTCCACATGCCCAGAGATCTAAATTGCATTAACAGCTTATATTGTCAGATAACTGGAAGCAGTTAATAAATTTATTTCCTGACCTCCTGTGACCATGAATTCCCTCAGCCATGAAACTAGTGAATTTGTGTAAGCGTCTTAGAAAATTTGAAAACAAAGCAATATATTTCAGTTTTGATTATATACAATATCAGTATCAAGCTATACAAAATCAGAAGAGGAAAACAAAAATCATAATAAAGAGAAATGTAAATAAAAATATATTATGTTTATTGTGCTCTAGCATTGCCAGAGGTCAAGTCTAATGAGGGGATCCAGTTGTTGGGGATACATCGGGAGTTTTGCCCGTTGGCATCATTTAAGTGGGGGAGCCCAGTTAGGATCAGTAGGTTGTGGTAGTTAGCGCCTATTTCTTAGTATTTTAAAAGTATTTAATTTTGTTTTTCATTTTCTTTTATTTAGGTATTTTTTTCTTTCTTGTTGGGGAGCAAAACAACTGGTGACAGCAGAAATATAAAATAATGTCACAACTTTTAATACTACTCTTCTTAGTTACCAATTGTTTCACCTCTACATTCATTAAACAGCAAGTCACAGGTTCTACTATAATTAACGTCTATTGTAGAATCTAATGAAAGAAATAATTAAAAACTTATGACCTTTTATGGACTTTGAATAATATTGATATTTTCTGTGAAGAGCTCACTACATTCCAATGTGGAACAAAGTCATCGTCAGGTGATCATGTAATAGCAAATTATAACAATAAACATAACAACAGGACAAATGAACATGATATAAACACGAAATATGTTTACAAAAAAGCAGAAACACAAACAAGTTATAATATTGTACTGTATAAACCAGATAGTTTTTCAGTGTCTGTGCGTAAATTCAAACTCCCGTGTCTTTATTTTTTTGTCGTTTCTGACAAAATACAATGTTTGTCTTTAGAAACTAAAACTTTCACATTTCCCTCACCTCCTAGAGTTAAACAGACATTATTCTCCTGTAAATATGTTTTCACGAAATTTCCATTAAAGTTCATAAAGGGTCGTAAATATTTAATTATTTATTTCATTAGTGAAATCACAGGTTCACTCGCGCTCAAATATACTCACTATTTATTATTATTATTATTATTATTATTATTATTATTATTATTATTATTATTATTTCCGACCCTCTGTGATAACCTACTAGTCAACCTTGACAGACGGAGCGCACACGGCGTGCCCCATCTGAGCACGCCGTGTTCTGACGCCCGTACGCGATCTCTTGACATCCCTGCGGAACGCTCATCTTGGCTGTGATCGGTGCAGATGCTGGCCGAGTTCTCCTTACCGTCGTCGGTGGCGCAGCGCACGTCTCCGCTGGGTCCCCCGCAGCAGCGCCAGGTGCTGGTGAGGGTCGTTGTGTGGCTCCTGCGCCATCGACTGCTCCTGCAGCTGCACACCTACGTCAACTGTCTGCCGACGCCCGACGCACCCTCGTCGGCCTCCTCTTCCTCGTCGGGCGCCGCGCACAGGGTGAGATCATCATCATCTGAATGATCACGTAGAACAACGTTCCCGTCATCTTCCTCCTCAATAACGAAATAATATTTTACCTTTCTTTGTCATTATTGTCTTAAAAATTAATTCATCTTACCCATCTTTTAATTAATAACGTCGTCATCACCGTCGTCATTATCATCAAATTCATATTCATCATAATGTCGTGAACACAATGTCTCGTTTGAGCACCACCCATGACGCCGGTTGTCGTGAAGTGTTTGCAGAACATTAACACGACTTGTTTTAACTATCTTATTGGCCTGGCGATGAGGAGGAGTGGGAGACTCAAGTAGTTGAACAACTCGGTCACGGCAATTACTTGAATACCGTTGTTGAACTTACTTATGGCACGCGAGCAGCGAGGGCTGTAGCTCTCTAAGGCAAACGGACGTCAAGCGCAACATGGGAAGGATTCTTGAAGGGGGAGTCGGGATCAAAGCCAAGCGTTCTCTAGGCCCCTGGCTATGAAGGGTGGGAGAAATCTAGTAATGATAGCCGAGCATCCTCCCGGCCCCTGACTGGAATAGGAAAAGACTAGGGGTACGCTGTATGCCCGTTGTCCGTCGTCCAGCGATTGCCCCCTCTACTCCCGTTGTCCGTCGTCCAGCGATTGCCCCCTCTACTCCCGTTGCCTCTCATTATACCCTCTGCAGTTCGACGCTCGAGCGAGCGCTGCCCACTTTACGACAATAATGATCACCAACTACATCATCATAAACATCGTCACTACAACCGCTAATATCACCATTAATTATCATTGGTATATTGACTTAAAAATGAAGGGGCTTGATGCAAATTCCTACATATTTATTTATACAAGTGTACATTGGTACGAGTATATTGTATTCCACATAGCGTCTTCGCTCCCACTATGCTGCTGAATGGGAATGTAAACTAAGTGACGTCTCCATCTGCGATGCCGCTGCAATTCAACATCTCTACTTCCCAATTGATGGTTAGGTGGAGAAGCGGACCTCATGCTCTAAATAATACCAAAAGACATAAAACAAGTCTTAAACGACATTGTATTTCTTCAGGGCGGCGGACGCAGCGGTTGCGGCGGGGGAGGCGACGGTTCTCTCCGCAGCACTCCGGACGAGCAGCTCAGCCTGAGCGCTGGCGGCGGTGGAGGCGGCGGCGGCGGTAGCGGAAACGCGGTGGGCGGAGCCGGTGGTGGCGGCGGTGGAGTGGGGGTGGGCGGAGGACGAGCCGCCTCCGAGAGCGACTTGAGTTCCACCTTCAGCGACGACGGACCTCCGCCGGCGTCGTCTGCGTGCGGCCCTCCCCGCCTCGTTCCTTCGCATCAGCCCACGCCCCCTGGTGGCACATCCGCTAACCGCGACCATCGGCCGATGTTCATGCCCGTCGGTTACTACGGGTAAGACGTTGACTTTAGTGTTGGAAATGAAATAGTTCACTCGAACGAATGGCGAACTACTCGCTCTGCCTCCGAGGGCTACTAGTTCCCAGCGCCTTGAACGAACGACTTCACGAACGACGTATTTCTTTTCACTCTTTCTCTAATTAATTCGCGAACTAGTAGCTCTCTGAGCCAATTCGGAGCGCTCGCAGGTGGGGAGAGTACAGAACAGAGCCCAAGTGAAGTAGTTCGCGAATGATGGTAGTTTTTAGTTCATTCGCAGATTGCTGCGTGCAGATGAGTCTCCGAGTTCTGAAATGAAGGAAAATTAATTGGAACCGGATTATTCAGGACGATACAGTAAGGATGTTGCTTTCAAATATCTTAGTTCGTTACGTGTTTTATAATTAAAGAACAAATTTTGTGTGTAAGATGTGTGAACGAACACTGCTAACTTTCTCTTATGAAGAAACTGAAGTGTGGTTTTTACTTTTAAGTCGTGACATGGGCCTACAGAGACCATCCCCTGAGAACGTCCCCGAGTTGAACTCTGGAAATGACAGGTCAAATGCACTAAATAAAAACATTCGCTTCATAACTCATGAAAGTATTGAGTTGCTAAGATGTACTGACTTGCCATAGAGCTTTACTCTTGGCACTCACATGTAGGTCATGGTATTTGACTGCTTTGTAAAATGTATTGCGGCGAATCAATGTTCAGCACTTCTTGACTATGACATTAATTGACCTAATTCCCAGTAGCGCGGGCTCCGCTCAGTGACATCTGGATAGGGTTAGCTGAGGGAGAATGTTGTCAGATTAGCGGTCGACAGAGGAAGATGTTTGTACCATTTTCATTGTCCTCTGCCATTATAATATTCAATATATTAAAAGTATATACTTGTTATTTGTTTTTAAGATTAGTCATTCTTTTTAACCCTTCTTTGCCTGACAGTACTTACAAGTACCATAAATTTTAATCTGTATTTATTTATATTTGTATTGAGGTGTATTAGATGAACTTAATTTGCAAATTTGTTATGTTTGCTTTTCATATTTGAAATGAACATAAATAAATGGTTGTCAAAGATCAATACTTATGTACGTATAATGATGATACAATGCTTATTTGTACTTTTTCATTTTAAAAATTAATTGTTTCAGAATTCCTTTGATTAATTGAATGTTTTCACCCAGAGAACATTGCCATAAGCAGAGACAATCATGGTGTCCTGAACCTTTGAATTCCATGTATTGGCCAACCTCTTATTTTGTGGAAGATGTATTCTTAGGTCATTCTTAAATTTATTGTTGAACCCCTATCCTATTATTTAAAAAAATAATAATTGTATTTTTATGCGTCCACAAAAATGTTCCAATACAAAATTGGTTGTATTAAAATTTATCTGTAGAGAAATTCATTGAGGTGAAATTCATTGTCATTAAAAATTGAACCTGTTTCAAAATTGAGCCCACTGCATGTATGTAACCTGCTAATCTCATAAACTACCTGCTTAAGTGTTTCTATTCCTATCAAATTCTGACAATCCAATCAATTGTTCATTGTTAAAAGAACTTCTTTACTATCCTTTGGTATGGATGGTTTGTTGATTCAATGAATTGTTTTAAGAGTAACTTTTTGAGAGTTTTAAACAAACCAAATTATTGAAAGAGTTACATTTCCTGTGATCGATACTCAGTCATTCATATTTTTATTTGTGTTTCGCATTGACCTTCGTGGACGTTGAATTATTCATGACTGGTGTGATGGCGTTAGGGGATGAGAGCTCCTCCTCGTTACACCGCTGCTGGAACGTAGTGGAATAAGACAAGGTGTGTCATTGCACATTGAGGTGGAGGAGACATTTGCCAGCCAATGAAATGCAAGACATTTTTTCAGAGGGAAGTTAAAGGTGGTGTACAGATTTATGTGATGTGTTTGACTGAGTTGTAGGCGTGAAGCGATATCCTGATACGCCACCTCTGAAAAATGTCTTGAATATGATTGGCGTGCACTGCATATGCTGAAGACTAGAATGTGTGTCTTATTCCACTATCTTCTAGAGTACCAGTTTCGTAAACCTGTGATAGAATCTCGTGTGTTTCCTGTGGTAGTTTGGAGAGCGTGGCGAACGGCATAGACAGCGTGATGGGATCTAGTGTAGTGGACGCCTCTGGTCCTGTAGGAAGCGCTGGGGAGTTGTCTGCAGCTGCTGCAGGACTGGGTGGAGGCTCGTTGCTTCTACAGGAGGAACTTCTTCAAGGATTCAGTGAGGAAGAGAGAGCCGCCGTGTTGCGCCTGCCAGCGGCTTCGTACCTCGATGACTTGCAGATGTTGGTGAGTAAGTGGTGCCACAAAGGAGTACTGTACCAGACCGTAAAGTCTTGTTTCAACAGCGTGCATGCCTGGTCAGAAAATTGTTATATCTTGCACCTTTGGGAAGTAAAGAGTCATTCTCGTTCAGGATGTCTTGACCTTTCCTGAAGGCTTTTGGCATGACAGATGACGGGATTCTGTAAGGCTCAGTATCTCTTCCAAATTAACAGCAGATTGAAAAAAAAAGATCTCAAATTTATAGTATTTTGACATCAATCTTGTTGTGGGATTATTTATGGACGATTAAACATGAGTCAAATGTAGGCCTAATTGCATGTTTCACATTGGACAAAAATTGGGAGGACTGGGATGGTGTGTCATGTTTGATTAATCTCCCTGTGGGGCAGGATCTATTTTAACGTGTAGTATAGCACTACTTATGGAGTACAGGCGAGCATTTGTGAGTTCAAAACCTTGAGTTGTCTAGCGAGGAAAAGGTTTTTATTTGTAAGGAAAATTAAATGGAAGTAATATTCTTATTAATTGTATTGATCTTGCTAATTATATTACTAATTAAATATCTTGCTGATTGCTTGATATTGCAAGTTAAATGTATGTGACAAAAATTGAATTGTCAATATCTTAAATAATAATGAATTTTCGAGCTTGTAGGAACTGCCCAACCAACATAAGTGAGTGATTAGCATGTTCTTGTCATTAACAACAGCGGTTGTAAAAATTTATCTCGTGAAGGTGGGGGAGAGGATGGCAGCAGGAAGAAAGAGGAGCACCAGAATACTTCTGCAGTTGTAAATTAAAACTTTAAAAAGACCCGGCAGAGGGGGGAGCCTCTAGAATAAAGCAATCACCCTCTCCCCATGTAACCTGTTTTGCTGCGCCACTGTGGACTAACGAGATTCTGTCACCCAACGTTGTTGTAGGTGCGCCTGCACCGGCGTGGCTACCTGGACGGGCGCCATCACCTGGAGGAAATCATGTACCTGGAGAACCTGCGGCGCTCTACGCTGCTGCAACTGCTGGATAAATTCAGGGACATCCTCATCACCCACGAAACGGAAGACCCAGCCATCGCAATGCTCTATCCACACGCGCACTGATAGCGAACGCCGAGCCTTACTTGAAACACATTATCGTCGACTGTGTTCTCGGACACTCGAGACCGACGTTTCGGCTGTTAACGTTTCCGGCATTTGAGGTTGAAACTCTAGTCGGCGCGACGTGACTTGTCTCGAAGTATTTCGTACGATTGAGAACATCATTTCGGTGATGCATACCGCCACGTTTCGGTGGTTTGAAAACGTTTCGTGCACCCTCAGTGGTCAAATATGGGCGACATGTTGGCGACACAAGAGGATACGTTTTGCCGATGAATACTGACTCGTTTAGGTGGTTGATGTTTCGAAACGTTTCGTGCACTCCAGGTGACGTTTCTGACAGGGTTGGCGACGCGAGTGGCAACGTTTCGGCGGTAGGTGTTTTCGAGACATTCCATTCCTCCGATCTGACGGTTCGTTTTGGTGATGTTAAGTGCCAGAATTGGATGATAGTTGTTTCGAAACGTTTCGTGCATTCGAAGTGACTTTCTTTTTTTTTTTCTTCAGTGGGTCAGCATGTGGAGCTTCATTCAACGCATAGAAGCTCTGGACCTTCTCATTGAAGTCGAAAGACATGTTATACTTTTTACAATGAAGATGTGATGGCTGGTCACCTCTCTCCTGTGTGATTTAGAGTGTGTGTCAACTTATACGTTGGCGGTGGTATCATATTTACCCGAGTATAGACCCCTCCTTCCTTATTTTACGAGGCAAGAAAATGAAATTGAGTTAAATAGATGTCTTTCTGAAGGGAAATGCTCATTCAAAATTCCATGTAAAATGGTTAGTTCTGGTAAGTAAAATCATAAGTATTTGAAAATGAAAAACTGGCTGATGCTCCTTTTGAAATTGCCCCATTCTCATGGACTTTCACTCTACTTTGAATTGTTGTGCCGTGTTTAATGTGTTATTTCCATATGTCTTAGTGTAATTTACAACTCGCTTTTCGAAGTTTGCGTAAAAGTTTATTTAACAGCCCATCTTTCATTGTATTGAAGAAGATTGGATTTCTTGAAAAAATTGAGTGCCACGGTGCCGGCGATTGGTCATTCCTAGACATGGACCAGTTCGGTTTCCATTTTGAATGAGCATCAAATCCTGCCACCGTTGATCATTCAGTTAAGATCAAAGTGATGATCGTTCATCACAATATTGTTCATTGTTTATTATTATTTCAACAGTTCTTCCTGCAAGAAGTTACTTCTATTGACTTTGCATTACGTTACATGTTCGTTAAACTCATTTTTACCTACAAAACTTTGAATGATCAGTTTTCCTGTCCTAAACTCCAAATATAGTCCCCCCATGGTCTTTTAGGCAATGTTTCAGAGAAAAAAATTGAGGGAACTATATTCGTGTAAATATGGTCTACCACACTTTTTACTTGACCATGAAATTGTATGGGAGGAGTGTCACTTAGATGATGGTAGATACAAAAGCGTTGCTCTTTTCTTTTATCCTACCTTTTATCAATTGGAAGTCCTTGATTAGAAAGAGCTTGTATCCTTTTTGTTACTTGGTCTCTGCAGCAGAAATGTCTTTTATTAGCTGAAATGCACTCCTGGTTAATTTTCTTCTTGTTTTCATTGATATTCTCAATGTTGAGATGTTTCCTTTTTGTGGGAAAATGTGCAATATGGTTTGACTGAACCTTTGTATTAGAATTCATCAAAGGTTTTGCAAAATGCCATGTATCAAAGGATTTAATGTTAATTATTTTGATTTATTGTGTTGAATTATGAATGAATTGAATAATTTCAACCATGTGTTAATTAAAAGAACTGTAAAATCAAGAACTACGATATCTAGCGTTTTATGTCAGATGTTGACAAATGTTGTGAGAATGTGATGAATAATTATGTTGAAATGAGTGCTATATCTTCTATCAATAGAAAATAATGTGTAATACATGTTTGTACCTTCACAAAATCCTTATTTATTCATCCAACATATTTTTGAAGCTTTTTGTATACATTACAATGAATCAGATACCAAAGAATAAAGAAAAACACGATTGAAATGCTTAAATCAAGAAAACAACAAGTTTTTGTTTTTGGAAAAGATGAAATATTACAAAAAAAATTAAAAATTCAATTACTTTTTAAAAGGTGACGATTGAAAGTTGAAAGTTCTTGTCTGTACTCAAATGTTGATGTTCTGAAAATAATTGAAGGAAACCTGGTAATTTTTTTAACACTTAAGCACACAGCTTCATTCAATTTCATTTTTCAGTTTCCAGTGGAACAGTGTTTTCTGCAATTGTTGTTGAATTACTCTTATTACTCTTTAAAACACCACTTAAGATATGAAAATCTAATTGCGTTGGTTTTCATCTACAATGTTTTAGCTGTTTCCTTCACTTTGTGAAGTCTATAATTGTGTGAGGAGATATATGGAGAAACTTTTGTGGGTATATATTGTGAGAAATAATTAGTTTTAGTATTTCTGAACCTTTGACAGAAATAAAAGGAGCCGTATATTTTAGGAGTCTTAGATAATTTGAAAATGGAGGTTGTCTTGCAACAAGAAGTGCGCAGTCTGGCAAGTTGATGCAGAAAATTTAAAAGTATAAGTATAAAAGATTTAGGTGCAGAAAATTTCTTAGTAAACCTTTTTATAAAATTAGTTCTTTGATATCTTAAGATTATATAAAAAGTATATATATAAGTAATATATAAAAAGTCATTCATTTCAATACAGTCTAACATAAATTGTATTAATACGTCGTATCGTATTGAAAATAAAGTATAAGAGGCTATGTTGCGTATACTTCTGCATTTTGTCAAATTACTATCTGCAACACACGCTTGTTGGGAAATATTAGGCTAACTGAATAAGCTCTGGAATGAGTAGAGTGCTGAGTTGCAGGCTGGATGGCCAGGGTTCAATCCCCGGTGGGGTGGGATTTTTAATCACACCCCAACATCCAGACTGACTCTGAGGCCTACTGTAAAATGAGTGCCGGGTCTATCCTGGGGTCCGGAGCGAGATGCTGGGCACATCTCCTCCTCATAGTGCCAGGCCAAGAAATTCTGGAGCTCGACCCTCCGTGAACACTTTGGGCATCTTCGGGACCTGTTGTGGGATAGTTTGACTTGACTTGACTTGATTGAATGGGCTCTAGAATATTGTTAGTGGGATTTGTCACACGTTTCAACATACCTGTTGCAGAGGAGGTGATTTATCTACTTTATTATGGTAAATAAAACTAATAACTCTAATTCGGATTGTCAAAATTTGAGTTTTCTGGGTGATAATTTATCTTTATCTGATAATAGTCAATTATTGAAATATTAAATTTCTTAACTTTTATAAGAATTATAAAACTTACTTCCCTTTTTTATTAAAGGAGATCTTACGCTAAAGGTTTTGCCATGTTTGTTTTGAAGAGCGAATCCAGCTCAAAACTTAAGGCAGGGAAGATTTCTGAATTCAACGTATATGAAAGAAAATTGAATGCCATACAATAATGCACTCTACCATTACGAACTCTATTTATTTAAAAGAATAAATTTTTAAACAGTAGTATGTGAGGATTATTTTCAAATTTTTCAACTTCTTCTTTCACGAAATGTTCCATATGGAAAATTGTGTGTCTGCTCAGACTCTTAAGGTGGGGCAACTGCCCCATCTTGCCCCATCCTGCATACGCCCTTGCTGGCTTTGTTATACATTAATGACTAAAATAATTGGATGATACATAAAATTCATTAATAAACTATCACAAGTTATTATAACTGCACTTGTTTTTTTTTTAGGGAAAGAGTGTCATGATTTTATTTTTAGGTACATAAATATTTAATCCTTATGTATCTTTGAACCCTTTGATTGGAATTAATGGGATAGTACTTTACTTGCTTCCGGATAATTATTATTTTTGTACATTGTTTGTTATTTACTTTTTAAAATCAAATTATTTCATAAAGTTTCACTAAAGATTTTGTGTGGCTGGATCGGTTACAGTAGAACCCCACTTTTACGTTCCTGAAATTAACGCTTTCCCACAATTTATATTACTTCAAAGTGTTTGAGGACAATTTCAAACTGCTCCTGATATTTGATTCACGGTGTAACAATTCACCCTGTTATTGAATCAATCTAGGAATTAACAGGAATAGACAAATTTCCGAGGATGCAAAGGATATTGTGCTGATATTTTCTCATTTATTTTTGGTCTTAAACAACAGACCATCTTATTTGCCTACTATATGATCGTTCCATAGTTCATTATTTGTGTATAAATATATAAATTTATTGGCAAAAAAGCAGGTACAAACTGCGTACGACCACGTGAAGGACGTTGACGAGCCCTAAAGCCCCAATTTAAAAAATAATAACAATTAACTCTTCGAAGGCAAGCAAGGGACCATCATCAATTCCGATCAAAGGTATAAGGCGGTATTAAATACTATTGTACATATTAAAATACTATTGCGTCACTTGCCGCTTGGCTCTTGCCCTGACGCTTCTCTATGGCGTCGATTGTTGCACGCTTTGTCTCGTCAATTTGTCGGTGACCAGTGTGGCAAATTCATACTCCCTCCCCACTCGTGCAAGGACTAATTTTGTCTCGAGTATTTTGTGGTGTTTGTAAATGGGAAATGTAGCGTACTACTGAAGCTTATCTACATGGGGTGACAGGAGATGGGGAATGGGTGGTAGGGGCTATTGCCAGTGTATGGACTGCGTAGCTGGGTTTGCCCGCAACTTGACCTACGTAGGAGTAGTAGTTAGTAAGAGTTAGTGGTAGTAGGAGTTGGATAGGAGGAGGATTGGCGTGTTTACTTGCCACAACTATATGAACTGAGACATTAAAGTGAAAAGCTACACATTTTCTGGCCCCAGCGCGAATCGAACCCGGAGCGATTCGGTGGCAAGCAATCATGCTGGTCCCTGACGTACCGGTAGGGCTCGTCCTGAGTGGAGATCTATACGTAGGTCTCTAGTCCCGAGTAGAGGAGACTGCGCTTGAAACCCTTTGTGTGTAGTTCGGATGAATTCCGCTGTTAGCGCGCAAGTCGCATTCTCCTTCCAAGCGCCCCTAATATTGATTGTTCCTGGGGGGATGATTGAGCAGCTGAGTTTCCAACCTGTTGGAGTGAAAGTTCAGACAGGTGGGTGTGTACCTCTTAATTTTTTTCTTCTTCGGAACCATAATCCGTCCACAAACGATACATATGATCCTCTCATACATCTTCTGTTGGCATAGCACTACCAGAATGGCAAACTGTTCTACGTATGCTGAAACGCCAGAGTTACCTGTGGTAAGTATACGATCTAATTTACTGCTCCCCTAAAAAAGATAAAATTAAAATTTGATTGATGCATTGAATCAATCTTATAAAATCTAAATGAAGATCAATTCGTAAAATTTTGAACTCGTTTAATGTTTTTTATCTTAGCGAAATAAAAACCAATTTAATTTAGGTTTTTTTAGATAATGTTTATGTAATTTGCTTTTGGCATGGGTATTCTGAGTTTTTAAATTTATTGATCATTTACGCTGTATAAGTATGCAAGGGAATGAAACAAATCTTCAAGACGAATTCACAATTCGAAAGAAACTGTAAAAAAATAATTATTTTACAATATGTACTGTGGCCAACAATATTAAATAATAAAATCCATTTGTCAGAAACATTTTCTTCCGGAATTTTTTCTTTTCGATATTCTTGAAAATGTTTGACAAAAATCTATTTAAGTGTTTTTTGTTGAAATAATATTAGAGTTAAAATATGTACATTTCCCAATCTAGAGTTTTTATACTACCTTCTCTTTCGTAGATTTCTCAAGAACGTGCTCTGGATGACGCTTTAAGGATCGTTGACGTAAGTAGCTCTTATTCTTAATTCTTCCATAACATTTTCGCATAACTTGTTGTTTGACGTTGTGGAGTGATACTGTACTGCATGTCCCAGAACTCTACGTAAAAAATTGGAGGGGTTATAGAGCACATTGAAAGAAACAAAAAAATCATTAAGGTGAACCATGTCCGGAAAGGTCTCGCGAAAGAGAGAAATTGGCACCAAGACAGAGTGAGAACAAAAGATTAAAAAATGGTTAAAACGTTTATCGGGGGAAATGAGAAAGCGATATAGGGTATTCAAAGTTTAACAAAAAATGTTCAAATTTTGGCCCACTCCAGCGATTCTTGTATCGCACCGACGTCGTGGGGATCACAAGTCTCGAGGTAAAAAATCTCGCCAATACATGCGAAGTCCTGCATTGCAGTTAATGGACAGAATTTTGAGCATCTGTTTTTATTGTTACTGATGAACTTTGAACATCTAAATCACTTTCTCAATTCCCCTAATAAAACACATCACACATTTTTTTGTCTTGTGTTCTTACTCTGCCTTTGTGTCATTAAATCTCCAGCGGGAGACGTTTCCTAAAAATTTTTGTTCCTCTTAAAATGGCTCTATCATTCCTCCAGCTTTTTACGAGGAGTTCTGGGACATTCTGTATACATTAGTTATTCATTGCTTATGCGTAGGGTCATCAGAGTCCTCGAGCAGATTTTGAATTTGAGCCCCCCTCACCCCATTTTTCCGACTCTTCCAGCCCTCTCTCGAAGAAGGTGTCAATAGAAAACAATCGAACGAAAAGCTTTATGTAACATCATTTGTGGCTTGTAAATGCACATTAAGATTCTTTATGAACAAGAGAATGTTTTAATAATGTAAAATTATTAATCTCACGAACAAATATAATATTTATACGGACCAACTTAACTATATGGCCCAACGCCGTAGAAAAATATCCAGATGAGATATCGAAAAACGGCTTTTTTTGCCATCATTCTGGAAGGGACTTTGTTCTCGGAAATTACAAATTGAATCATTTTATGTGAAAAAAAAATCCCTTTTTCGATGGCAAATTTAACATTATGGTCCTATCCTAAACTTATTCTCCGTATATCCTTCCGCGAGTGCTGCTACCTCCACCATCGCATCCATCTTCACACTTACAACAGATTTTCTTAAAACGGAATCGCCGGGTCTAACAAACCTAACATCGCCGACTGTGACCGAACAATTGTTTATAATTATAATATATTATAATTATCATAACCTAACATACTAACATAAACGGCGGCGGAGAGAAGAAAATAGTGCGGAACAATATTTCTTTATAACTATCGTAAATATGAAAAGCGAAGAATATGGCTTATATTTTCGGAACCGCAATAATATTTGTAGTATTATGACAAATTATTTTTTCGAACCCTTGTGGGACCATATTCTTAAGTTTGGCCATTTATACAGTAATTTAACTACTGACTAATCAATGATAACAAAGTTTGTTATTTTGAAAAGTCCCCGCACACAACTTACGAAAATCGAACCCACGATGGATTTTGAGAAAATAAGCTTTTATTATTTTTATACTGTTCAAAATTTGCCAAAGGAAACAATATAGACACGCGGGGGAAAAAATGTTCTTCTTTTTGAAGTCGTGTATTTTTGTCTGTCGGTGGAAAGGTATGTGAGCTACTTTGCTCACATTTCCATGTTACAATTTACATTCATTTACACCCCAGGAACTGGAATTTCACGCTTCGTACACATTTCTCTCACTCTCCGCGGAAGTTTATTGACAATTCACGTTGAGGTTATTTTTTCTTTCAAGACTCTTCAGTGAAGTCCGAGGCCTCTGAGTGAGTAATTTCTCATAGCTCGCTATTTGTGTCACTCATTATCGCTTGACTTCGGGAAGAGTAACCAGCTGAGCGCCAGTAACGCTCTTGTAAAAATGACTATTGAGTGGCCATCTGTTGGCGCCAAACGGCCTTTCATTTCAAGTGGACGCCAATAGCCGTTTGGCGATAACAGAAGGCCACCCAATGGCCATTTTTACTGGAGCGCACAATGGGATAATGTTGTAATTTATGTGATTCGTATCTACGTGGTAGTATTAGGAAGAACTCAACGTAGCATTTTCGGGAGTTATGAGAAATATCGCATTACATTTCTGCCTCTGGCTCTTCTCTCTCATTTCGAACACTACAAGTTTTCTGTCGTTCATGACTACTAACTACATTGTTTTTTGTTTTTTTTCATTGTTCTTTATAATTAGGTTTTTTTATTTTTAATGTAAATAATAAATAAACATGTACATTTACAATTAATTACATTCTAACTCTCGTTCATTCATTGCTAAACCCCATTTTCTGAGAAAAAAACTCTGTTGTACGCAAAAATCCCTAATCTAGCAAGCATCAGGTCCAGAGCTTGTTTGGTTTGTTGTAGTTATTAAAGAGACTATGAAAGAGATAATGTTTCATAACTCTTTTGATTTATTTAATCACAAACTGAAGCGAAAACGTGACTTTGTGTATTCTTATGTTTTTATTTTTGTACTTTGCTGTGGAATACATTTTATTACAAATAAAGTATGTTTCATGTTAATATTGGATTTCATTTCTTTATTTGAAAACTGTTTTATCTGGAATGTGATTAACTGTAAATCTGAGCTGAAGGAAAACTTATGCATGGAAAAAGCAAAGAATTGGCAATAAATTTCCCACACTGCCTTTAGGGGTCATCAAGAAATAAGAATTGCACCCCAGTGGGAAGGGGTTTTTCTGATGATGTTACACTTTGTTCCTGTGAGGTGGGCTGTTAGCATTGGTGATATGTAACACTAAGTTTTATGAGGTACATTTTGTAAGGTGCTTTTGAACCTTTAAGCTTGTCCCTGTAATCCATGTACTCAATGAATTCTCAGAGCAGTGAGAAACAAATAAATAAGTAAGTGCATCAAAATTTGTCCCCACATTGTCTGAAAAACAACAGAATCTATTCGTATCTGGAAGGGGGATTACGTAGCTGTTATTCGGGGTGGGTGGGTGGTGGGGAGACGTCCCTGCAGGCACATTATGGAGGGATGGAAGGATTTGAAAAACTATTATTCTTGCGTTACATAAATTTTAGATGGTATCTTGTCAAATTTGTTCTGAGAAGCCTTGTTGTTAAAGGGTTGTTTAGAAAAGTCAATAAACATGATAGGAAAATTCCATGTTATACAGTGAAAAATTATGGATAGACGAGAATTGTATGTAATAGGTTTTGGAATCGAATTGCATTTCTTGACTGCTCAGTCCAACACAATTAATTAAGCCATTTCTGATGATAAATAGATTTCATAGATATAACACTGAACATTAAAAACTGCTTATATTTTGTCCAAAAATATTTCTTTATTTTGCTTAAGGATAAAAAAAACAAACTATAATGAACATTTGATGTGAAAGTGAAGTATAGAAACAGTCAGGCATAAGTTTTAAGGTATCTTCTATTCTTTACAAATTGGATTCATGGGAGACTTTTATCTCTAAAAGTTTCTCGATAATGCCCAGTGTTGTGAGAATACTAGTAGAAATTGTAACCCTGTAGGTAGTTTTATTTTGCAAAATGTTATTGGAGCACTTTTTCTTTGTAGTAATCTCAGGAATAACCAAAGAATACTGCATTGAATTATTGTGATTGCAAACATAAAATTGATGATTCATTTACTATGTTTAAGGATGAAATATTTTCACCTGTGACTTGGGAGTCTATCCACCATGAAAACGAAGAAAAGGTAAGGTCATTTAAAATTTTATCATACAAAGTAATTCTTTTCAATTTTTAGAGTTTATTTAGCAGGTTTTTAAAAATCTTGTATTAAAGTATGAGTAGTAAATTCATTGGAGAATTGATTTTCTAAGAATTTTTTTGGTTAGTTTTAACTATTGAAAAGAACTATAGTTAATACTGACTTTTCCAAAAAGTATGAAAAGTTTATTGGGGAATAACAATCGCATTGTAAGTTTGGTTAATTATAAATCTCTTTTGAGTGGTGCTTTAATTTTTGTAATGAGATTATTTAAGATAAAATCAGAGCACACATATTATGTAAACTTAAAAATAAAAATTATTACCTCCTAACAAAATTTATAATAAGTAATTTTCATTATTTCAAGATACTAAAATTGGTTTGTGTTTTGTTATGAGAGTTAAAAATAGTATTAAATTGACTAAATAAGTTAAGTAATAAATGTTACAGATCTTTTTTTTTCACACTTCAGAAAATGATTAATGAGCCATGGTTTACTTCTTGAAAGTGAAGTCTGTAGTAAAGTCTGTATTTTTTCTTTTCTGTTTGGTTTCCTTTTATGGATTATCATTATATTTTGTATCATTAATATCACTTTGTTTTAGGAGATTCAAAAACATACTGTGGATGAAGTTCTACGGATCATCAATGTGAGTCTATTAGTATTTGTTTCCTTTAAGATGAATAAATGATAGTGACCAATTTCATTTTTGTTGTGTGCCATATACATTTCTGTTCAATATTTTGATAAAATAGTAAATTGAACAGAATTATCAGCATGCACACCATCTTGTGTTAACTTTAAGCATGTTTAATATTGGGACAAAGAAATACATTAAATCATTTACATTCTTGCTTAATTATCATAATAAAATTATCAATCATTTGTTCACTTCATTTAATTACAAATCAAGTCTTTTGGAGAATGATTCATAGACAACAGACTGAAAATTTTCTGACAAGATGGAGAAAAGTTTAAAGTCGTAGTGATGCAATATTTTGTTTCAAAAATTTTATTGGTTTTTCATTTGTTGTTTGTTCTCTGCTAGTGGAACATAGTTTTCAATAATTTCTCTGCTGTGTTGTTCTTATGGGATTTTAACATTTTCCATAATTGAATCATGTTTAAGGCTGAAGAATATTCGAATGAAAACTCCAACCCTTCCCATATGGAAGTTCAGGATGAGTTATGCTAATATTCTTCCATTAAATGTTGATTTTTATTCTTTGTGTTAATTCATATTATCTTATTGAAATCTTAGTTTGAAAAATTTTAATTATAATTAATGGTTTTTATAGTTATAATGTATCCAATCCCATTGGTAGTTATGGTATATTTTCTAGTCAATGTTATATTTTCAACTAAATTTATTACTGTAGTGTTGTTTCACACAATTCATCATTTAAGTAAAATCGAAATGTTTTCAAATGGGATAGGGTCATTCTAATAATATGTTGAATAAAATTGGACTTAAAATTTCTCAATCTTAACTATGTATATGAAAATCTGGTAGGATATTTCTGGTCTTTGATTAATCATCTCTTCAATGTTGAATAATGGTTCAAGTACAACTTCTTCAGCCATATTTAAGTAAAATTTATGAAGCATCACAAATTTGAGATGACCAAAATTACCATAACTCTCCCAAACCAACTTTAACTTCTAAAAAATATTTTCACCATCATCTTGCCTTGATTCAATTTCAATTTATTGTCTATAAATCAGTTAAAACTGTATGTAACCACTAAGATAGTAAACCTTTTCTCTCTCCAGAAGCCAGTAGGGGACTATCTCATCAATTGCAATCATTGTACGCAAAGGAAAAACAGAGAAAACTCGTGTCTGGTTTGGGCTACTCATGTGTATATACTCATTTGTGACAATATTGCATGAAGATAAAAACAAATTATAATATATAATAAGACTATATATTAAGGATGCATTATGGGCTACTCATGTGTATATACTCATTTGTGACAATATTGCATGAAGATAAAAACAAATTATAATATATAATAAGACTATATATTAAGGATGCATTATGGGCTACTCATGTGTATATACTCATTTGTGACAATATTGCATGAAGATAAAAACAAATTATAATATATAATAAGACTATATATTAAGGATGCATTATGGGCTACTCATGTGTATATACTCATTTGTGACAATATTGCATGAAGATAAAAACAAATTATAATATATAATAAGACTATATATTAAGGATGCATTATGGGCTACTCATGTGTATATACTCATTTGTGACAATATTGCATGAAGATAAAAACAAATTATAATATATAATAAGACTATATATTAAGGATGCATTATAGTGATTTTATATTTTGATCAATTATTGTAAAGTACTGTGAAAATACTGTGAAATTATATACCATAAGAAAAAAAATTAAAGAAATCACATTATTATATTAATTATTAACTTGAATATGTAAAAAAAATATCACTAGATACTTTAAATTGATATTTTATTCTTTGAATAAACTTTGACTAATTCCTTGTCATTAGAAACCGTAGTAGAAAACTTTTTCCCTTAGATTTGAAGAGTTTCATTATGGATATATAATTTACTTCTTACATAAAGCAGAATTTTAAAATAATAGATAAACTGGACCAGTTAATAATTTTACAACATTGCACAGCTTCACAAAATATATTTAGTTGACAATGGTAGAGAACTTTCCTTTGAAATTCACACTCAAATTATACCAACTCATTTCTTATTTTTTTATTTCTCTGTTCAAGGATGAAAATTCTTCAAGTGTATCTTCAGAATCTGTGAATGAGGAACCTGTGGAGAAGGTAATCCGATTTTCCTTTTTAAAATTTTTCTAGTAAAAATGACCATTGAGTGGCCATCTATCATAAAACAGCCATCCGTGACCACTTGAAATGAATGGCCATTACATGAATGTGCTAACAGATGGCCGCTCAATTGCCATTATTACTAGAGTTCTCAGCTTTTAAAACCTGTTGATCAATTTTTCATACCTTAAATAATTTCATTATTATATCTTTAAACTGATGGATGGTACTGATTCAGGCCATTACAAACATACTTAGCATACCAAATTTGAATGTTTGACATGGCAACGTTTGTATTCTTCGGCTCTTCCTTTACCTCACACCTAATCTAATTCATCATTTGCTATCCCCCTCCTCTTTACCTGCTGGAGTAATTGGATGTACGGTTTCCACAAGAAAAAAAATACATGGGGGAAGAACTGTTATTATAGCATCATTCTGTGTATTGACCCTTAACTACATTCATGGGGTAGATTTCTACCTCACCTTTCATTTTTTGGTTTATAATTGCACTAAGTGAAAGAACCCAGCATTGCCTGGGAGCAAGAATTGATCAACTTTTGTTTTCTTATTTTCTAATAGTTGCATTATCAATTATTTCTTTTTATGAAACTTCAGTTAGAGTACTGTCCATATTCATGGTGAAAACCACATGCTTCTATGCTGAGTCTTGTTCACCTTACTCCATAACTTAGGGTTGGAAAGATGAGATGACTGAAATTAAGATACACTAAATGTGTACATCATTGGTAGAGTCTTACGCCTACACAGTCCTTCTATTGTTGGACACCCAAATTTAGTGACTATAGTAACCGGTATTGACATTACATTGCATTTAACTATAAAGTTTTGAAGTAAAAATTTCCAGAGTCCTAGGGAAACGTCATTGCTCTGTTTCTATGTAATCTTAGTAATAGTCATTATTTCTATAGTATGAATACATTGAGGTAGAAATCTTCTACACAAAGTTATAAATGTTACTTTTTTAGTTGTCAATATGAACTGTTTTCATTTATATGAGATAAAACGGAACACAGTTCAAAAAAATTTCAAATTTATGAGTTATGCATGTTAAATGTCATAATTCCAAATAGAAGCCATGATATAGAGATAGATTATTATGCAGGGTTTTGCTCCAGTTTTCCTTCAGGTAGAGGCGGATTTCTTATACAGGTTCTCTATGCTTTGTCTAGGGGCGTGTTTATTGTAATAATAAATTGTGAATTTTATTATAACTCGTAGCTAACTTCTTATCTAATCTAGGAATTTTTGCTTACATTTTTGAATCCGCCTCTGCCTTAGGGCCCTTGATCAGAATTGATGGGATGGTCCCTTGCTTGCTTCCAGAGAGTAAATTAGTTTATTGTCCTCCACGTGGTTATACACATTTTGTAATGCTTTTTTGACAATAAATTTATCTATTATTTTGTTTGATTCAAAGGTATGTTATCCTGTAAGTATTGAGCCCAAATACCACTTATTATTACTTAAAAAGATAGTCATTGTTAATTTTTTTCATCATAATTTAATTAATTTATCTTTACTTGATCTCAAAATGTGGTTTTTTTATTGTTATGTAAGTAGATTTTATTTGTTTATTAAATAAATTTCATAAAGTAGTGTCTAACAGATAAAAAATTCAACTGCTGATATAGGTGTCTTAATTGTTGTTAAGATATTTGTTACATTTTAAAGAAAGGATGATTTTATGGAAATAGAAACCCTACATTTATTAATTATTCAAAAATAATAAAAAAATAACCAGTCATTAGGTTTTTGATGGTTTCTGTTTTTAGGGTCAATAACTACCCAACAAAGTCTCTAACCTTAGTATAAATAACAAATATAGTTAAGGGTTAATGGATACAGGTAGGATTTGATGTGAATGAGGAATAGTTCTCCTGAATCATTTCATCCAAATTCAAGAATATTTGTCTACTTCTGAATGTTGATTTTTGTTCAATAAGTTAAAATTCTCTTTTATGTGAAATATTTCAAATTTACAGAATTAAGGGGAAATGATTTCAAACCAATTAAGATTAATAGAATTTTTCTGTTTTGTTCATAAACAGGAGGTCCTGGTTTTGACCCCCAGTTGATTCCATTTACATCTTTGTTCCCTGTCTGGAACCCCACACACATATACACTCAATGTAGAATTTGAAGTTTCCCTGTATATCCGAACAGTAAATAATAAGTACTAATAATGATAAGAGAATGGAATGTGAAGACTTAAACAGAGAGTTTTTGTTAACAGATTTTAAGGGAACGAGCCTTGGATGAAGCATTGCAGATTATTGATGTGAGTAATTTTGCTTCCATTGTCTTGTTGTTTAGTTAATTGTGACGAATAATAAATAAAACTCATAACTTCCGAGTACCTACTCGTGGAGGAAAGATTGTATTGTCTACGGATGGGTAATTATTCTTTACTTCTTTTAGTAGCTACATCATTAGATAGAAGTCAATTAAATGTGGCTACTAAATTTGTTTGAAGACAATTAAATGTGAAAGTGCTGGATGGAACAGTAGTATCACAACATTACCACCTTAAACTGAAACAAAAATCTTGATCAATATGATAAGAACAAAATACAAATTCAAATAAATACACATTATCTGTGTCTCTTTATAACAAGAACTGTCACAGATTGCCAGTGTCTTTAATGCAAATGTACAGTTCTTCTGAGCTTGATTAAATTTTGAACACTTGGCCTTCAAAAATTTAGTAGAAATAACCCCTAGATAGTGGAAAGATTTTTTGCCGCATGATAAATCATCTTTTTATTGTCAAATAATTTTAAAATGAAAACTTCTTTAACATATTTTACTATTAACATCCATTATTGAATAAAAAGGTCATAAGTTATAATTTATTTCTTTAACCATGACAAAAATTGATATTTACTAAAATGACATCCCAAACTAACTTCGCTACCTATACTATTCTCCATCCTCCTGTTTTTTGTTTTTAAAATAATAGATAAATTAGACCACTCAATAATTTTACATCATAGCATGACCCCACAAAATACTATTGTTCACACAATTATTGAGAAATTTCATTTTACTATGTACATTAACATGCATATGATCTCACAGACATGGAACATATTATTGAATATTTTAATAGTTGACGGTCAATGATGGCCTCAATAATGCTCATTTAGGTCTAACTGAATATTATAATTCTGTACTGGTATTTAATCGACTGATGTTTGTAGATATCTTATCACATTACAATATTTGACATTGTTATTATTTGTATGAGTAGATGTAAATGTAAAAGTTTAGAAAACACTTGGAAAACAAAGCTGAGGTGGTTTCTGATCAAGATTTATCTTACTAATAATTATTAACTTTCAATTTTGGGCCCTGAAAATATTTTTTTGTTTGGTATTGTATATCAGTTTTGGGACAAGTTGTCTTAATGAACTTACAACTTCTGAGTACCTATTAATGGAGGGACGTTTGCGTTGTCTACTGCCAGGTAAAAATTGTGACCGGGACTTGAACCCAGGACTTTCTTCTGTGGTTGCAGGTGAGCTACCACTGCACCACCTGCCTTAACTTCCAAAGACTGTATACAACTGGCCTGATCTGGTGAACCTGTGTCACACCCCAAGGCGAGTGGTGCAGTGCTAGCACACCTGCGACCAAAGAGGGAGGTCCCAGGTTCAAGACCCAGTCGCAACTTTCACCTGCCTGTAGACGATGTAAACTTCCCTCCCTGAGTAAGTACTCAGAAGTTGTAAGTTCATGAAGACAACTTGTCCAAAAACTGATTTACAAAATAATTAAAAAAATATTTTCGGGACCCAAAATTGAAAGCAGGAGTTCCTGAGATTGAGTCCTGGTCCATCGAAATTTTCATGTGGTAGTAGACTATGCAAGTTGTCTTTGGTCATGTAAATAATATTTTTACTAAAAAAGTATATTTATTTTTGAGTAAAAATTCTATTATATTTGAAGAAAGGCATTTATGTTCTTCCTGGTGAAGATTGAATAGTTCCAAAGGAAAGCTATTAAAAAATTAAGCTTTATTTTTAATTTGGTTCTGTAGTGGTCATCTGTCCTCTCCTGAAATAAAATATGATGTTTCTCCACTAGGTTGAATAAAATATTTTAATATTTGTTCTGTTCTAGGATGAAAACAATTCATATGTATCTTCGAAGGCTAGGAATGAGAAACCTTCTGACAAGGTAATTTTACTCATATATTTTCTTAATTTGTATGAAAATGTTTTGCTATTTGGTTCTGTGAATTTTGTCACATGCAAAAAAAAAAAGAAAACATTCTTAATAGTCATGTTTCACATCTGCTCTTGTGAAGGTAAATAGAAAATGAATCTAAGTAGGACTTTAAAAGTCACTTGCTAGCAATGAATTAGCTTGATTGATGGATATCACATTAAGGATAAAAAGCAGTGTTACTTAAGAATCCAAATTGTTTTTATAAAACATGTATTTTATTTTATTAAATTGAGTCAAAATTAAACTGTTTGCTAAAAACTCAGGTCATTTTTGTTATTATTTAAAATACATTCTTTTTGGCTATTGTAATTAAATAAAAATAGAATACTGCATGACAATAATTTATTTCATATGGACATATGTTAATTTTAAAAGTGATATCTTTGTTTTTAAGAAAGTTTTGTTTTACTCATTTTTTATGGAAGGTCACATTATTTGGGATGCATATCTGAAAAAGAAATATTTTAATCTTGGTTATTTTGTGATATTAACAGACTGAATGTCATATGTGTATGCTTGTAGTATATCCTGATCTGAATGCAAAATTTTGATAATTTTTCTTTCCGTCTCATGATCTTTGTGGTTGACTTTCATCTTTCAGATGGTTGATGAGGAATGTAAATTTTGGTATTCCTGGAACTAGTTTTGCATTCTACCTGCAAAAAACTGTCATACATTTTTTTACTTAAATAACTTTTGTCCAAAACATTTTCTATTGATTATTTTGAGTTTTATGTGTTTGAACCAATGAGTGGATCAGATGTAGGTGCATACCTATAATTTGGAGGAGTGATATTTGAATTCTTGGCATGTTTATTTGTGTTGACTTACCCATTATCTCATACTTATAATATATTATATATATGGTATTTTGTCTAATACTGTATGCATGAGCACAAATATATGTATAAATTGTTTGACCATTACCTCATGTTTAATATTCCTGATTAACTTCATTGTTCACTCCCTTTAGTTAGCCTGATGGAGTAATTGGGGATGTTTTTGCTATTGAAAAAGAAAAAAGAATGGCTGAAATGGCTGTTGTATTTTTTTCTAGTGTAGTTGAACGATACTGTGAGAGGTGACAGGATTTGCAGAGAAAAAAGTGTTACAATTTAGATTAAATGCATGAGTTTATAGTCATTTCTTTAATGTTTATCATTGGTTAATAAAATATTTCCCTTTCTTGTTAAGTATCTCAATTTTTAAGAACTTGGGGAGTATGATCAAGATAGTTAAGGTGATTTTGTGAATGATTTTACCTGCAGGGTTTGCTTTGTGTGAGTCAAAGTCCATAGATTCAAATGTTTGATCCTATGCCAAACATCATTTTCATCTCCCTCTTCTCTAAAAAAAACAACAACCTGAAATTCCCCTCTTTGTTTGAATGATAAAAAAGTGTCATTATGAGAGTAAAGACTTAAAGAGGGGTTTGTTGTTTACAGGTTTTAAAAGAACATGCCTTGGATGAAGCATTGCAGATCATTGATGTGAGTAATTCCAGTTCTATTGCCTCGTTTGATTAAGTGCAATGAATATATTTGAATATAAATTAAAAAAGTGTTTCAAATAAAGATACAATGTTCTATAGCAAGTTATCTGTTGTTTATTGAGTAATATTCTCATTATTTATAGAGAAATTAAGCAAATGGGGAAAGACTGATGTACATTCATACTTGCATTCTCATGTTTAAAAAAAACAAAAACTTTTTGTTTAACAAAATTTTAACAGAAGTATAATACCTATATGTTTTTTGAATGTAGGGTTTTTGGCACTTGCTCAAATCTAAAATGTTCTATTTTATATTTTTACATTGTTTGGTATATTTTTAATTTGAATCATTTTTAATTGTGTACGATATTTTAAAAGGGTTAGAATCTTAATAAAGGAAATTTTTTATTATCTTGATGATAAAAAGTTGTTTTGGTTTTTGTAAATGGAGGGGTCAGAATTCTACGATGTGACAAAAATGTATACAATTGTTTTAGAGATTTTCAAATGACTCCCAGTAAATTTTCTGTAGTAAATTCTTGAAACAAGCCCAGTTCATTGCTTATTGGTTGTTGTGTGATTGAAGGATGAAGAATCGTCATATGTGAGTTTGGACTCAATATCCTTTAGAAATGATGCAGAGGTAAGTTGGAGTTAATTCTCAATATTTATTGCATTTTATTATTAATTAATTAATTAATTTATTATATTATAGTACATCTTGTAATTTAATCTTATTTATGAGTACTTCCTTCTGAGGCCTGAACTTTATTACACATGTAATAAATATGGCACAAAAATAAGAGAATTAAGACGTGTATACATTTGTATAAATATTGAGTGAAGATTAATTTTGTGATGGGTTCTTGATAATTAAAAATATTGTAACTCCTATGGTGATCATAGGAGTTCTTGTGAGTTATTTGTGAGTTCTTCTTTCATGGGTCTTATCTTTGTTAGTTGTTGTATTAATACGAAAGAAGCCACAAAAATAAGAAAATTTAGGAGTGTACATTTATATAGGTATTTAGTGAGGAGTCATTTTGTGATGGGTTTTTAATGATAAACAAAATTTGTGTGTCCTAAGAAAATCGTAATTTCAAGAAAGTTGCTTACAAAGAAATTTGTTATTTTTAGAAATGTGCGAAAAAAAAATTTTTTTTTTTTTTTTTGAAGGGTGATGAATCTTCATATGTGAGTTTAGATTCGCTTACTTTAGAAAATGAAGAAGAGGTAAGCCAAATTGTTTTATTTAACCTTATTTTTCACCGCATTTTCTGTCAGACCTTTTGCTTGCCTCCTGTCAGTAAAGTAATTTTTGTCCTCCAAGTGGTCATTGGCAGATTTCATGTATTTTTTTACCGTAAATTATTTTATTTTTTAAATTTGAATTGATAAATAAATAAATAAATAAATTTATTGTCAAAAAACAGTACAAACTGCGTATGACCACGTGGAGGGAAAAAAACAAACTAATTTACTCTCCGGAAGCAAGCAAGGGACCATCCCATCAATTCCGATCAAGGGCCCTAAGGCAGAGGCGGATTCAAAAAATTCAGCAAAAATTCCTAGATAAGATAAAAAGTTAGCTGCGAGTTATAATACTAATAGAATGTCAATATGTTTGTAATTTTAAGCAAAAAATTACATGTAAGTTATTATCGAACTATAGATTATTCTGAGTATAGTGCTTAAAAATTGAAATAACACTAAATTCACGATTTATTGTTACAATAGACCCGCCCCTAGACAAAGCCTAGAGAACCTAGAGAATTGATGTTTATAGATCACAGAAACACACCCTGAACCATGTGATCAATCTCTGGAGGAAAAAATGGTTCTTAAAATTACAGAGGTTTAGGGAATTGGTTGATGAAATGCACCTTATCATGTTTGTCAGTTCTTTCTTATGTCGTTTTTGATTTTATTGTCTCATTTTTAATATTTGTTGATACATAGTTTTGAAGAGATTCAAAATATGTAATTGTCAATTACTTAAATTTTGTCTTTGTTTTCAGAATCCTGAGGTGAACCTTGACTCGCCTGATCACTCACAGATGAAAAATTCTGAGACAGTGTTCAAAAAGGGGAAGAGTATTCCTGTAAAGAGCTTTATTCCTGTTGCAAACAAACTGAGTAAAGTAAGCTGTTACAAAATCTAAACGATATGACAGTATTATAAAACAATATGATGGTATGTGTAAAAATGCTGGTACACTCGTGCACAAATGTTAACCTCTGCAAAAATTGGTAGGAAAGAAGGGGTTTGGTAGAAAAATAAGTAAAAGAATGATGTGTTGTGTAGAGAATATTGGTTACTTGTTTATTTTTTATTTTTGAAATTATGGATCATTTAATGGAAAGCCTTTGAAAAATAAATATGTACTGTATTATTGGAGGTAAACTTTATCTTATAAGTATCATTGGGGAAGTTCCTGAGACAATAATTATCAAATTATTGGAGTAGTAGAATCTCATAAATACATTGTTTCTGTAGTATTGATATATACAACTATTATATTGAAAGATGGCAGTAATGAATGTTTCTTCACTTTATTTTCATGAATTATGGTGAACGGTTTTGGTCATTTGCAGTGTACGACTAATCTAATTTAAAAACAAAATTATAGAAATGAACAGAAAGTTAAAGAATTTTATGGAATAATTTATTGAAATTCTGAAACCTTTCAGAACCGCTGTTTAAGATTTTTGTAGCTGTAATTTTTTTAATGAACTGTGTACCTTCATATATATTTTCAGTTTTTGCAGCTATCGTAATGTTAATTGCCATTAATGATATTTATTTTCATTAATGATATGCAATAAGGAAAAAAAAGTGTTTAAGTTTAAGAAAAATGTTTGTTTTTGCAGATTATACAGGAACATCCTCTGGATGAAGCTTCACAAATCATTGCTGTAAGTTTAGCTATTACTACCTTAACATGTATTAATGTGTCTTAGGATGTCGTATATTCTGCCTTAATGTTTGTTTGCATGTATACTGTCATCACTTGCCGAGGGGAATTGGGGAACAGGGAAGGATACTCTCACCTTTCTGGATACAAAAAATCAAAATGAAAGTAAGAGAATGCAAAAAAAAAAATCGCATATTTAGTCTATGAATCAATATGATCATAGCCGGTTGAAGAATGGAGTATCTAACAAACTCCATGAACTCTAGAATCTTTGGATAGGGGTTTGTTTCACATATTACCGTGCACATATTACAGTTGAGGTGATGTATCTATTTCCCCCCTAACAGGCTAAGACCTTACTCCTTCCTGTTCATACACAGTTGTTTAATAATGATATTGTATGCATGTATTTTCCCTTTGGCCAACTAAGAGCCACAATTATGAGTGATAGTAAGGCTCAACTGTATGAGAGTTTACTCACTAGACACATCATGTAACATTTTGGGGAGAACTGTATCTAGATGGAATCTAGATTGCTATATCCAAGGTATAACAACTGTTGTTGGAAGCTCCAGAGGTTAAACATTTCAATCATTTTAGCTATGTGAACTGAGACATAGAAGTGAAAAACAGAAAAAAATTTCTGGCCCCACCAGGAATCGAATCTGGGATATCTCTGTGGCGCTAGCCCCGAGCTATCAGAGAGACAATAATGATATTATTTTATTATGAGAGAGGGAAGGGACTATATTTTCTAGTGTGTGTGATCTAGCCTACCATGATGTTACCCAGGGTAGTAACATATCACCCAGAGAAGTAACTCAAGCAGGTCAGGTATGCAAAAAAAAAAAAAAAGAAAAAGTTTTACATTTTGCTTAATTATAATAATCAAAATGTTTCTGTTAGATGCAGCCTTATAATGTGGTAGCATTGTTTCATTCATTTAATTTACAACATAAACCCAAAGCCAGACAATGCATTCTGGAAATGTCTACTTCACATTGATTGGTATGAATGGTTCTTATTTATTGTATTCTGAATTAAAATGATTCATTCAAATTTTCAGTGGGGGTTTTCTGTTTGGTGATCTTGGACAAGGCAAAATAATTGTTGTATTCCAATTAATTCTAAGAAAGATATTTCACTAGTTTATTAAAAATCTCTTTCGGTTCAAAACTGGACTAAATGGAAAATAAATTGAAATTTTATGAAAACTTCTCATACCATCCAAATGCTGTTTCAAGTTCTCACATAAATCTTATGTGAATCATCCAAATATGGTCATACGGTATTTTATTTTATCATTTGTGTACTTCATATTATCACATACTCTTTAGGATATATTGCAAAATATGAGATTGTCCGGAAATTTGAGTACATGAGCCAATTAAATCATTAATATTTTGTAGAAGTATACAGATAATATGAGGTAGTAAAGATCAAACAAATGATTTTTTACTATTTCTTGTTTGGTTTTGAGAATTTTGACCTAATAACTTTGTATTTTATTGTTTTAGGCTGATGAATCTTCATATTCGAGTTTGGACTCTATCAGTTTGGGGAATGAAGATGAGGTAATGAATTTGTTAATAGCTTTCATTTGTAATGTCCTGTGGAATCTAATAATTGAGGCATGTTAATGGACGATGTTCTAAGTGCCCACTACCTGTTTTTATAGGAGACACAAAGAATATTAAACATCATTATTTATTAAGAAAAATTATGGAAAATTATCGTACATTACTTATTTGATGTTGCACCTATTGGTGCTTTAAAAAAATAAAATTTTATCAAAATTTAAGGATTTTATTGAAATAATTGCGGGTGCTAAATAATAAAAAATGAAGAATGTCACACGTGATTTAAAAAACGCTCCAAAAACCATATAGTACCCAAACGAGTGTATGTGTTACACATAACAACCTTCACTTTGCCTTTTTTTTGTGGAAAAAATATTTTTTTGCGTATGTACCTTTCCCATTTACAAGTTATTTTCCCACTTGCTTTCTGATTACCATTTTTAAGTGTGGACTTATTATCCATATTGTAATTTCACCTTATTTCCATGGACTGGATTTATTATTTATTGTCGTGAGGAGGGAAACAATGGGGTGTTGTTGGAGTATAACCCCACACTGACAACCATTTGTCGTGAGGAGGGAAAGAAGTTACTAAACAACCCCACACTAACGCCAATTGTCTTGAGGAGGAAAAGAAGTTGCTATGCTTTTAAGAGATGAGCCTCGTATTGACACCATTTGCCGTAGGAAGGGGTGTTACTCTATTCCCGTCTCCTCACTAGGAAGGGCATTTATTCTAGGAAGCTAATCTCTACCTCTTATAGGCTTAGAGAAGGATGAGAGGGAGCGAATTAAATAGGAATTGTCCTGTCAGGACAACAGCAGTTTATTCTAACAATACGCACACTTACACAGTGACTCCAGAGCGTCGCCCACAAGCTCCTACATGAATGGTGTTCCTTACTAGTGCCTCGTTCCGTGCTTCCATCGTAGAGGAGTAATCAGAAGTAGCAGCAAGTGCAACTCACGGTGGTCAAGGAGGTAGTTGCTTGAGACCGGAGAGGTCGGCCAACAACGGACGGTGAGGTAGGGTTGCCGGGACCTGATGGACGTGCCCACGGCGGGAAATGTTGAGTGATTGCCGGGACCCGGAGAGGTCGAGCCAGCAACGAGTGAGGAAGGAAGAACGTCTACCAACGACTAGCGCGAAAGTGACAACCGTTCCTCCTCGAACGCTACGAGCGGTGGCTTATGTAGCCCTATGTCGAGTCACCAGTTCGGACTCGGCGCGTCACTCTGTTGGCAACGCGTGTGCCGCTGCCTGCATCTACGCGACATTATTAAAGAAACCATACGTCGTTTCAACCCCCAGCGTGGGCCATCATCTAGCAAATGCAGACAAACAATTATTGTGAATTGGACTTAATATCGTTGTCAGTGTTATTACAAATATAAGTGTAAAACATACACTTGGACCATCTTCAGTTCCAATAAATATTACTAAAAGTAAATCTGGTTTGTTAAGAAAAGTAAGGTCTATGAAAATATAGAATTAGCAAATATTCATCCATTGGTTGAGTAGATGGAAATAAATTTTATGAAATTACTTTAATTAGGTAAAAATGGTGACAATCCGGGACTCAAAACTCATGTACTCGGGACATCTGGTCCTGGATTTCATGTATTCTTTTCATGTTCACCATATGTGATAACTTTCGGTCAGGTGAAAATGGCGACGAGCCGAGAATCGAACCCGGGACTCCTGCTTTGATCGCAGGGCTGTTAACCAATACACCACCCGTTCGCCTTCCGCGACTGTTCACCATTTTCACCCAGACCTATGGTGTACAGTTGTGGAAGGCGGACGGGTGGTGTAGGGGTTAACACCTCTGCGATCAAAGCAGGAGTCCCGGGTTCGATTCCCGGCTCGTCGCCATTTCCACCTGACCGAAAGTTATCACATATCTTCTCCACGTGTAGGATACACGGAAGAAATACATGCATGTTCACCATATGGTATGGATCTTTAATCATGTACACAATTTAATCATGTACTCTGATACCATGTGTGTGGGCAAGTCAGCTACTGGATGGCAGGTTCCCAGAATATTTTACGCCAAACAAATGGCCCAGGGTATCATTTTGCTCACAACCACCGTCCTAAGTCACTTTTGAAGGAGACTGCAGCATGACAACCAAAATGTCAAGTTACAACAAACAGACGCGACACCAACATGGCCGTTGAATACATGATTCTGGCTGCGGAAGCCTTTGAGAATATTTATATGGCACAGTGGTTAGCACCCAGTATTATGTTGTAGGAGGTCCCAGGTTTGACTGTCTGTCCCTCTTTCCATCACACTGAACTTATTGAAATTGTTCCTCCTCAAAGTATAATAGAAAATAATATAAATCTTTCATTTATTTGAGTGATAATAATTTATGAAGTCATTTTTTTTTTGTCTTTAGTAACTATAAATTATATTTTCAAGGATGAAGAGGTTTCATACGCGAGTTTAGACTCCATCTGTTTGGAAAATCATGGACAGGTGAGGTATAATTCATTATCTAATTTTGTTTGAGAATTTTGATTGTAAAAAACTTCTCTGATAAAAAACAAAGAAAAAAACAAGTACAAAAAAAACCTCTCTCATGAAATGACATAATATAATGATCTGTCTTTGTTTTTATATTTCTGAGACACTTGTTGACTCTGAAAATCAGTCACGGGCTGAAACAAAGAATAAAGTTGTGTTCGAGAAGGGAAAAATAAGATTTTTAAGAAGTAATATGGACAAACTGTCCTCACATCAGGAAAAGGTATTCCAGCACTATACCAAAATGAAGTACAATACATGCAATAGGATGGTGAGAGGATGGTGGAATGAACTATCCTTTGGGGTGGAATATATTATACTACTTATAAGACTAAGATATCATAAAACATATAGAAATAATACTCAAGAAATTTACCAAAATTAAAATTATAAATATACTAATTATTAATATTGCTCAGGTCCTGAAAAAAAAAAGAGTTATCTTTGAGTATGAGTGAAGGTTGTAATAGTGATGTATTCTGAGATGAGTTTATTTTTTAAAGTAACCAGGTACATGTGTTTTCAATAAAATATATTTGTCTTTAAATTGCATTGTTTTTTTGATATTTTAGAAATTTCATGGCATTTTAGTTTTTTAAACAATTTGAACCAAGTTTGATTTGAAAACAATTATTTTATGTTACACTTCAACTAGTATACCAATTAACTATCATGCAATATAATTTCTTTAACCTTCTTTGTGGATGCTTTCTTTAAATGGATATAATTGAAAAATTTGTGAAATTGTATCATTATGATTTATATTTATAAAGTTACTTTTGCGTACTTTAGAGAAGGCTTTTAAAAGTATGTGAGTAAGTACTTGTGATGGTTTTTCACCACTAGTTACTTTTTGTATTTATTGACACATAATTTTTAAGAGATTCAAATTATATTTTATTGCAATATATTAAAATTTTTGTTATGTTTTCAGAATCTGGAGGTGAACCTTAACTCATCTGATCACTCACAGATAAAAACATTTGGTGAGATGTTCAGAAAGGGGAAGAATATTCCTGTAAAGAGTTTTATTCCTGTTACAAACAAACTAAACTCATATTTGAGTAAGGTAAGCTGTTACTGAATCTAAAAATGTGACAACAATTTGAATGTTTGTTACAGAGGATTAAGTTTCTCATTTTGAAGAGTACTAAAAGTGATGCCTCACATCAATTTCATTATCCTTCTGTTAGAATGCTACAATTTGGAGGCTACAGTTTTAGCTCTGGTGAGATCAACGAATTTTACCTGTCAAGATTTAATGTGTCCAGGCAAATTCAATTCTATTGGAAAAATTGGATCTTACTACTTTATCAATAGATTTATTGAGAAAAACTGAACAAAGGGTCTTAATTAAATTCTAGCACATACTAAAAGTCACTTGTTGCCTGAGTTTGAAGAGTATAAATCTAATTCTAGTATCTGAAAAATAATTCCCAAAGATATGACCATTTGTAATAAAAAAAATTTTTGTTTGTTTTTTTGAAATATTAATATCTGAAATATTTTGTTTTCCCGTATATTTCAGGATTTTGTAGAAAGTTAAATAATTTAAGCTGACCTGTTTTTAAACTATTTTTACTAACTTTTTCTGCCCTTAAGATATCTTTGAATTGTGAATCACAGTGCTTAGTATTTTACCCTGTCAGCTGTGCTGACTTCATTCTGTCTGTGGAAATTACTTAAGTATTAAGTTTCCCCTGCATGGAAATTGTGTGTCATTTGATTATTTCTAATAGTTGAGGACTGTGATTAAATTTCCTATTCTCTGCTGAAACATTTATTCATTAGCATAAATTCTCATAAGGAGATAAATTATAAAGATATCCTTGAAGGGAAAGGTTTACCTCTTTATTCCCAGGTGCCAGAAATAACAAAACTTATGAATGTTTAAGTAAAATACTAAAAAAAGAAAAAAAAGATACAACAATATGCTATAAGATAACAAAATTCGTTGATACAGTAAATGCATTTACAAAAAAGTTCAATTTTTTTTTCTTTTTACATTTATTAGAAACATTTTACATTTATTAGATTTTTTAATGTATTAAGTAACATTAAAATGCTTAGTGCCAGTATCAATACAATTTTCCTTCTAGATAGATTTTTTATGTAATGGAATTTATGTGACCTTGCTTCTAGTTCTACTATATAAATTGCAGTATTCAGAGCTTAAATTATTGTAGTAATTCATACATATTGCTGTTCATAGTTGTGCATTAGTAGGTATTTTATTGTTTTTGAATAGCCTCATAAACCTTTTTTGAAGAGATTTAAGTTGTTTAAGTTCCATATGATAAGCTCCACCCCAGATTATTAAACCATAATTAATACTACTACATGATCAAAATAGGTGGTTTCTAATCAGTGATGTCACAGCAATTTTAGCAGTGCCAGAATGCTGAATTGCTCATACTTCCCAACAAAAGAAGTCCTGCCCCCCCCCCCCAACCCCCACATACATACACACACACTCACACTCAGAAATTTAAAAAAATGATGTGCTAATTTGTACATTTTAACACCTATTCTAGTCGATTTTTGGATTTAGAACTTTAGCATTTCTGTAACCTCAAAAAAGATAAATTTATATATTTAGTCCTGTGTTTTTTCTAGCTTAATACTTTTTTTGAATTGTGAATATTGGAATGGCTCTCTTGTCAGTCAAAATTAAATTATAATCAGTGTCTGTGTTTAAATAACATTGGATTTCTTAAATCTGACACATTTTTGTGCTGGTAGTTTGTGAAAACGTTGCATACAATTTTCGCTATTTTGCAGAGCAAATGCCAAAATCATATGACTTTGAAATAAAAACAACCCCACTCTTCTTGCACATGGCCTGTGTCTCTTGCTCAAATTCGTTTTCTTTTAACGACACACTAAATAAACTCTCATGTAACTATTTAAATAAAAGAAAAAATATATTCCAAAAACCAGTGCTGGAACGGCATTCCAGTGTGTTCCGGCACCATGACACCACTGTTTCTAATACTTTCAAAGGCAGGCAATGAAGCTTTTTTGAGAGGTGAAGATGAAAACGTATCTTATTGATAACAAACTATTCATGATAATTCTGATATTTTGTTTTCAGAATTCAGAGCTACAGGATCAGTCCAGGACCAGTTCAGGAAAATGGGTAGAACAAAGAAAGGGGAAAATGGCACCACTGCAGAGCAATACTCCTGTTCATTGTAAACTCTTCTCACACCAGAAAAAGGTATGGCAAAGTTTTGCTGCAACAAAACAATGATTGAAGTAGAAATCTCTTAGATTGCGGTGAACCTCACCGCCAGGTAACAGATTAATCATGTTACGTTGAATGAAAATGGGAGATGGGACCGGGGTTCGAACCCGGGACCTTGAACTCTGCGCACTCATGCGCCTACCGACTGCGCATGAGCGCGCAGAGCTCAAGGTCCCGGGTTCGAACCCCGGTCCCGTCTCCCATTTTCATTCGACGTAACATGATTAATGATTGAAGTTTTAAACACATGATTGGAGCCACCTTTCTCTTTCTAATAAATTAAAATGATGGTCTTCGTTTTGTCTTCATGAATGATGGGATACACTTGTTGGATATTGTACCTTACAACTGCCCTGGGAACCCAGTTGCCTTGAATCATTAAATAAATAAATTTATTAATAATATTAATACATAAATTTTTTGTAAAAAGTAAGTTATAAACTGCTTTTGATCACATGGAGGACAATAAACTAATTTACTCTCCAGAAGCAAGCAAGGGACCATTCCACCAATCAAGGGACCCAAGACAGAGGAAGATTTAACATTTCAGCACATTCCTAAGAATAAAAGTAGTTTGGTACATGTTATAATATTAACAGAATATCAACAAATTTGTATTTAATAAAACAGAAAAGTATGAATTATTATAAACTAATCATTATTTGGAAAATATTGTTTATAAATCGTAAGTAACTCTAAATTCGAGATTTATTATTTCAGTAGACATCATCTCATATTCATGTTTTGTCTCATTTTGACTGACTGCTCTATATCCAGAGGTTACAATAATTTGCCTTTTCAGGTCTACTATGCACACTTTCTTGCTATCTACTGGAAAGGAATCATCCAAAGATTTTAAGTTTGTTTGATTTACAAAAGTACTGAAGAAAAGCAAAATTAATAAAAATATTTTATAGTCAAAGATAGCCAAAGCAATTAACTGATATTTAATATTAATATAAAAGTGTAGACTTAGACAACAATAAATTATATTACACTTAACTATAACAAATCTTGTCCCAAACACTAAACGAAAATTATAATCATGCCATTATAATCAGAACTCATCTGATGATGCTTGCACCTGTCAGATGAAATGTTTTGAAAAATTGCAACAGACACTGTGATATCCAAAAGATGTCATCACGAAGTAATATGTATATATTTGATTTTACTGTGTGGTGTATTTTATGCTGATTATAGCATTATGTTGCATTTTGACACTCCCACCCCCCAAAAAACTGTAAAGGTATCAAAACCCCCACTCACTCCTGGTGTACTTAGTAATTCATAGACAGCACCTATTGAACTGAAATACAATAATAATTTTTTTATTACAGATGGCAGAACAGAACATGAACAAGAAGGATCAGTTGAGTGGAAAAAGTGACTGGGTAGCTTACAGAAAGGGGAAAATACACACTGCCCAGAAGAACATTATATGTAAGAGCAGCATCTCTTGGAACCAGAAAAAGGTACACCAGTGTTTTGTATTGAAGAAATATTTATCCGTGTGGTTTTTACTATATGACGTGTCTGTAATAAACTAATAGTTAATAAATTTTTAATGGTCAAAACAACAACTACAAACTGAAGGACAATAAACTAATTAACTCTCTGGAAGCAAGCAAGGGCATCCCATCAATTCCGATCAAGGGCGCTAATGATGATATTATTTCCAAAGACTTGTTTTGATCTTCAATAATATTTGCACAGACATACAATCCCCAAATTTTCTTTTCAGATGTCTGAGTCATACATGGACGCATGGGATCAGACAAGGACTGGAAAAGGCAAGTGGGCTGCATATGGAGAGAGAAATATACAAGCTACTCAGGAAAAGGTTCCATTTGTGAATAATCTGTCGCTGAATCAGAAAAAGGTATGATACCATTTTGGATTCTGGGAAGTTTGTTTATCTCTTTTTAATCATTCAACATGAATACAAGACAATTAATATTTTCATGCTGTGTTTGTGATCGTATGCTGGTAGCTCACATAGTAGCAGATATTATTTTAACTATGATCTGCTTGTTTTCCTTAAGTTTGGAAGTATAATTTAAGGTAATGTGGCATAATAATTTGTAGAAAGAATTGTCACTCGTGCACCATCATATCGAGCCCCTATATTTTGTTCGATTAAAAATAGAGTATTGGTCATTGATTTCTAAAGATTGTAAAGGTGGGTTTTTCTTCTACCAAAGGCCACTCTTACCTATTTCATAGCTATAGATTGTTGAATTTGAAGGTGAGTATTTTTTTGCATTTAGATGATATAAAAGAAAATGATCTCAAGTAAAAATGGCTATTCAAGTAAATATGTCTGTCATTGCAGAACAGCCATTGGTGGCCACTTGAAATGAATGGCCATTTGGCACTACAAGATGGCCTCTCAATGGCCATTTTACGCAAATCTACTTTAAATTTCATGTTTAAATGCATTTAGGGAATGCAATTTTTGGGAGTACAATTTTTCCCTGCTTCCTTTTCCCTCCCAGGGCAGTGAGGTGTTGGGCAGGAATGGACACTCTCCATAGAAATAGAGAAGTGAGAGGTTTGAAGTTTTGTTTATGTTTATTAATTTTTATGTTAATTTTCAGAATGGAGTGGGTTATTTGAAGGGTTGGCCAGCATCAGGTAACTGGGGTTAGGGAAGGTTTTCGAATATAGATGATTATTTCATCTTGACTCTTAATTGAGTCTATTTACAAAATACTAGAGGTATCTAGTTAATATTTGGGGGTGTCTTGACGCAAATTTCACATTGATATTTATCA
Source organism: Laupala kohalensis (assembly GCA_002313205.1). NCBI lineage: Eukaryota > Metazoa > Arthropoda > Insecta > Orthoptera > Trigonidiidae > Laupala > Laupala kohalensis. The sequence goes on along the minus strand of NNCF01144988.1, from coordinate 24,967 downwards.
AAACACTAAGTTGTGGTATGATCAAGTAAATGCTCCACTAATTTTGCCACACAGTGTAGTAGTGTTTGCTGAGTACCCATTGCTTCACTAGTGTGGAAGTATTTATTTTTGTACAACTATTCATTCTAAATCACTATTAATATAAAAAACTGTAATAATTCAAAAAAAAAAATCATTTGGTGTTGCTCTTGTACCCAAGGATTAGAGAGGTGTGGGGCAGATTTTAAATTCCCCTTCCCCAATCAGAATGTCTATTTGTGAGTAGTAAGCAATAAGTAAGTGAACATATGAGAATATTTCAATATTTTTAAGATACATTTAGTTGACCTATCAACTTTAGCAGCTCAAACTATTGACTTGAAGACTCTTCATGAACAAATAAATTGGAGAATGTTTTAATAATATAGTGTATTTTAGAAAACACAAACAATTCGAAAGGGTATGCGGTTACTAAAATTTTAGAATAACCGACAATAATTTGGCAACAATTATTTATTGAAATTAACTATCTGAAGATTCGGTGCCACTTGGACCCACCCTGGAGCCCGCGGTTATCGAATTTCGAAACCCTTTCTCAGGTTGTTTTACGTTTCGCTTGTGTTTCTGAGTAACGCTTCAAAAACAATGAGATGAAATTTAAATTTAAATTCGAAAAATCGCTGTTATCCTTTTGGACCTGTCCTGTAAAATTTCGAAGCTTGTAGATCACCCGACTTTCCGTTGTGCGGCGGACACTTAACCTCACCGACACACAGATACTTGAGCTCCGTTTAATACAATTGCATTCATGATAACATATAATGCCGGCACTTCACTTGGCGTTGTGTATTTGCCATATTTGCCCAAACACGGCCAAGTGTAGGAGAGCTACTTGTCAGTATTTGCTGCATTTGCTCTATAGAGGCAAATACGCAAATACGTGAACACCCGTAACTTCCTCTTGCCGGTTTTTAGTCGCACATCAAAGAACTCGAATAAGGCAAATATTTGCGGGAACCATCCACACTTGGTTAACCGTGTATCGCTTACTAGAGCGCGCGTGAGAGACTTGTTGATATTCTGATTTTTTTAACCCACACTTTTGACTTTTCTGTATTCTATATTTTTTATAACAATGGACAACATTTCTATGAACTGAAATAACGAAACAGTTTTTTCCTTGAATTACACCAAATACATACTAGCATTTGGGTATACGAATTATCAACATCCACCTACTCCTCGTCTGCCATGGTCTTTTCGTAACTTTATATTTACGCAACATTTATTGATAACATGAATTGAAGAGAAAATGGACTGCACCCGCTATTAACACGTCCATTATTGGTATAAGCAAACATGTTTGGAATGATTGAATTATTTGTGGGTTCTGTCGAAGTGTGGATAGCATGTTTGTGAATACGTCAAATATTTTGCCAAATATAGCGAATACGTTACACAAATACGCAACGCCATGGTAAGCATAAGTTTTAAACCATACGATGTTATTTTAGATGATACCTACTGTTCACTGTATTTGGAACAAATGAAAAAAAAATAGAAGAATAAGTGAGTTTCAGTATCTAAAGATTACATGATCTTCCTTTTTTAACATTTAAAATAGTGTTTTCACTTAAGTTATAGTCGCATCAAAATCCAATCTTAACATTTTTCGCAGATGGATAATGTGATGACTGAAGAAATTGACTGGGCGGCACATGCAAAGAGAGAAATGCGAGCTTACGAGAAAAACATTCATTCGAAGAGAAATCTGTCCGTGGATTCGAAAAAGGTACGTACCACCATTAAGCGACAATATTCTGACAATATCCTCGTATGATTCCAACCCTTACCCGGCATCGTGAATTTACTATCGCATCTGGTAGAGGAAAATTCCCGACCGAGAATAGACCAAATTTGGGAGAACTGCCAACCTACACAATTGATTCCCTCTATGTCGTATACAACTCGACTAGTGATATTTTCATCTTATACGTTGGATTCACTACCACCAAACTTGACAAAATAACTCTAGGAGAACCTGTTCTTAAAATTTTCTTTTTTTATCCTTTGTAGAGTAACACAAAAACACAATTCCCATTTACAAAATACATCTGTAATTTATGCAAGAAATCTTTATTTTTTAATCTACTTTCAACGAAATTCATTTTACGGTAGTTTCTTTGTTGTTTCCATAGCGTTGGTACGCCCGTTACGAATATTGCAATAGTGCCACACGAAGATTTTAGCGCGTTTTGTACGTGTTTTATTCGATATTATGTAGTCAAGTCAAAGCGAGTGTCGGGATTTTGTTCTAAAATATTGGTGGTGGCTGCCCTGAAACACCACTCGAGTCCGCCTGGAGTTCGCCATCTTGGTGTTTTTGGTGTACTCACTTACGGTAACTTCAGTATATCATTGGGGGCCGCGCAGCCCGCCAGGAATTTGTTTGCAATGTGCCCGTTTTTACTACACGTTACCATTATCCTTCTTATTAGTTTATACTTAAGATCACGAAATTGTTGCTAACTTTTTATACAAAAAAATTATGAATAAGTCGTCATCTTAATGTTTTCAAAGCATACTTCTCTTTATTTCTTACCATAATGTGAATATGTAAGGATAAACACTCAGTCTAATGAATAGTAATCACTTGTACTAAATAAAATACTAAGATTTTTATTACAGATATCCAAACCGGTGATTGACGAGCACGACAATGTGATGATTGAAGAAATTGATTGGGCAGCTCACGCAAAGGGAAAAGCGAGAGCTTATGAGAAAAACGAATTTCGGAAGAGAATTCAACCAGTAAATCAGAAAAAGGTAACATGCGAATTTTGAGCCTTTGACCAAGTAAGACTTTTCGCTGTTTAATTTCCTGTGTAACGTATTACTGTGAACTACTGACAATTACTTTATCACGATAGAAAAAAATTAAGTGTCGTACGAACATTGATATTAGTTAATATAGTATATTCTTTACAGATAAGTCACAGCTTGTTCACGGAATAATGCGTATTATAATTGGTTGCAGATATCAGAACCGTGCGTGGAGCAAGATACTAAAAAAGACAATTGGACATCATTCCGAAAAGGGAAATTACAAGCTGCCCGGAAGAACATTCCTTGCAAGAGGAATACGGCTAGAAATCAGAAAAAGGTATATCTTCACTTTGAATCTAAAAGTTAATTTTTATTTGTTTTGAACCAAGTTACGTAACCGCAGTTCTTACTGTTTCATGTAGACAACATTTAAATCATATCACAGAGGTATGATAAAGGCATTTCTAATCTAATGAAAAGTAATCTTTTTGGTTCAAGTTATTAACATTTTAAAAATACATCGTTGCGCGACCTCCTGCAAGCTCATACCACCGTCTTCGAAAGAGCTGCAGCGCCTATAGTCCAGCGCGAGACGAAACGTAACGAGATTACTCAAAGTTGTGGATGAGCAGTATACTGAAGTTTTTATAAAATCTGAGAAACATAACGCGTGGGGCTGTGCAGTTCCTCCGACACCAATGCCTTGTCCTACGCGAGCGACAGCGCGCGACAACTTGAAGCGACAACATTCCGAAACACTTAAGGGTATGAGACTGTCCTGTAGAAGCAATGGCGCCAGCGCTACTATAGGACCGCAACCGCAACATTCGACGACGCTCAAACTTAAAACTTTCTGGTGTTTTGTCGCGCTTCAGATACCAAATAGGTCTTGTCCTACGTAGGCGACGAACGCGAGCGACAGCACGCGACATACAGGCGATTACCCATTTTTATGTCTGAGAACTTGCACAAAACTAAGATCACTGCGATGTTTGAGTGAGCTAACCTACATACGGGCTTGGGACGAGATCGCGATGAAATGTGAAGTCTGTCGCGCGACAAAACACAAGCAAGTTTGAAGTTGAAGCGTATCGAATGTAGCACTTGTAGCTCTACAGTGGCGCTGCCGCTCACGCAGGACAGTTTCGTAAGTACAAGTGTGTTTGAATGTTGTCGCTCGCGTTTGCCACTCACGTAGGGAAAATCATGAATTTACAGCGACTATCCCATGAGAAAGTCCCTTTCCATTTACTGCCTTGAAAAGAATGGTGTAGTCTTCTCACGCACCATACGTATATTCCTACCGTGCAGACATCGTCCTCTGATGATCCTTAACCTGTCAACATTCTCCCTCAACTGACCCTATTCAGATGTCACAAGGTTTGTTCCAGCAGCAAATTCCGAACAGTTCTGAACAGTTCGAAATTCTCTCGAGATTTCCTCAGTGCGCATGCGCGGAATTCAGGACGGTTCCGAACCGTTCGGGATTGTTTGTCGCTGGACCGCCTTTTAACGCGCCATAGTTTAAAGTTCGTCCGTTAGATGTCGCATGATCTTGACAGCAGGGCCATCTCGCGAGGAAAAAATAAAACGATACAGCTGTCCCCTCGACATGGCGCGTTGATCAAAGGGAAACGGTGCTTTCTTTCAAGTTTTCCAAATAAAAAGAACACAAAAAATATTTTAAATTTGAATGATGTATATTTAAGACTATTTAAAAGAGTTCTTAAGCAACAATTTTTTATGTCCGTATCAATAAATGTTATGGAAAAATTATTTCTTTATCTTTGAAACTTATTTTTAATATTTAGTATTTTAATAAAATGTTTGTAATGACGTGGTAATTCCCAACATGATGTTCTATTTTATTGTGCGCAACAGCCAACAGTGCGCCCAGTCGATGGTTAACCCTCAATCGGTTTAGTGGAATGAAATGAAGTTGGAAGGTAGAGTTGGGTCGGATTCGACCCGACCTCTGTATAATGAGGTTTCCGGTCAAAATAGGTTAGCAATGTTATTTTATAACAACATTTATTAATGATATAGTGCACATTAAAAAAACGTTTGAAGAAAATGACAAACAACATTTTCAAGTTTTGATGAAAAAATTTGAACAAGTAACAGTTCCAAAATGACATACATTTAGTAAAATTAGTACTAGGAAAAATAACAGTATTTAAAAATAAGACAAAAATTAACAATTAGTTATTGATCATGGTACATTGTGATTTTATATCTCTTCATAACACACGGAAGATCAATGTGCGGTTGAGTGTATCACCACCAAGCACCCGAATCTAAAGTATTTCGTGCTATATCAAGAAATAAAATCAAAATGTACCATGATTAAGGAACTAATTGTTAATTTTACTTATTTTCAAACACGGTTTTTTAAAGGGCCGATGGAAAATTTTGCGATTAGCCGATCTTGAGATTGCAAGGTTTTATTAAAAATACAAGATTTTTTAAATCCAAGATAAAATTATAAAACTAATACATTTTATAAATAACTATCCCAGAAACGTCGTGTAAAAATTTCAATGGCTTAACAGTTTTGCTAATATAAATTTTCAAAGCTGACCCATCCCTTGAGAACGCTAGAAAATAGTGTTTTTTTACCTTCCCAACACAATTCAAAATACTCAGACACAAGCACAGACTTTTTTATATTTACTTACTTTAATATTATGTATACTTCCACACTTTGAATAAAAATTACCTTCTTTAAGAAAGAATGGTGTTTGACTTACCTTCCATTCTTTATTGAGTCTTGCAGCAACCAAATAAACATAAAAAGGTGATGAGGAAAGTATTAAATCACAAATAGAAATTAATCAAAGAAATGAGTCATGAAATGAACTGAATCTAATAAAAGTAGAAATGAAATATACAGAATTAAATAAATACAAATATAATAAAATGAAATATACAGAAAATTTATTAACACAGCTAGGTCTTCATAAACTACGAGATTTCAGTCACTGATCGGAAAGAATAAACAGGAAAAAGCAGGGTCAAAATGTAACAGAAGAGGTTCAAAATGATTCGAGAGCCGAAAGAATAATTCAATTAAAAAGTAGAGTCATAATATAATAGGAGAGGTTGAAAATAATCCGAAAGTCGAAACAAAAATTCAATTAAAAACGCAAGGTCGAACCATACAGGTACCACAGTAAGAGAAGTTAACACGGCGACGCAAAACAATCGAGTGATACTCGCATCCTTTCCGCTAATTTCCCCCCACCGCCTACAAACCACGCGGGTGACCGACCGTAACCACAATTCGGAATTTAAAATCCCTACAGAAATCCAGAATTCTCAGAACGGTTCCGAACGGTTTGGAATTCTTCGCTGGCGACTGCTAAAACAGAGAACTGGGACGAAAAGTTCGGAATTGTCACTGCTGGAACAGCGCACAACTGGGATTTCGCTTCTGCGCATGCGCGGAACCGTTCGGAACTGTTCGGAACCGTTCGGAATCGTTCGGAATCGTTCGGAACCGTTCGGAACCGTTCGGAACCGTTCGGAACCGTTCGGAACCGTTCGGAACCATTCGGAACCGTTCGGAACCGTTCGGAACTACCCGGGATTGCTGCTGGAACAAACCTACAGAGAGGTTCACGCAAACCTACAAAAAGTGGTTTAGTTTTCGATTTCATTATCATCGGATGTGAGAGTTGTGCATTGCTTCAGCGAACAACATCAGTCAAATGGTATATGACCTATTAGATGAGCACCCAGAGGAAATACCGCAGACAGACATCTTAGCAACTTAATACTTGTTGTTATGAAGTAAATGTTTTTGGTTTAGAGCGTAGCACAGGAGGTCGCCTCAGGGACTTTCTCATGAGACGGTACCTGTAATATGCATGGTTCAGGATAAATACTTAGTTCAATAAATAGAAATTCTGTTTTTACCAGATTACAATACTAACATTTTTATTACAGATGTACGAACTAAATATCGACGGACAAGATGATGCGATGACTGAAGAAATTGACTGGGCAACCCATGCAAAGGGGATAATCATTCCTCATAAGAGCAATCCGTCTGCGAATCAGAAAAAGGTATGCTTCCATTTTGAGATTATGAATGGATTTTCAAATACTACGAGGAAGATGACAAATGACCCCGGGAGAAACTGTGAAAGAGATATTTGAATTCTTTACGGCTATTGAAATGTCTCGGATTAACAGAAACAATGTATACAGCATGTCATATATGTGTTCGCCTGGTAATTGCACCTTAAGAAATGTACAACACAGATGATAGCGCTTTAATGAATTTATGTCTCGAGAATATAAATATTTACGACATGCTTCTGGGAAAATGGAGTCAAGGAATTTGGGAGGATATATGCCTGTTCTCAGCATCATCTGATAATGGATCGCCAAATTTCGTACATCCGTGTAGTTTTGCCACCTGCCTGTTACCTTCTTTGTTTTTAACCGTCAAACATGTAGGTCCACATTAGAAAGCTCAAATACTGCTTGGATATTACAAGTAGTCTGTTTCAGGGACTTCTAGAGATATGGGTTCTTCCTTGCAAAAGGACGGAGATTAATTATGAAATACCAGCATGCGTGTACTTTTGGACCACTTAGGAAATAAGAGTTTTAAAAGAATGAACTACTAAACTTAAATTTAAAGGTACTACAATATCTATGTAATGTATAATTTTCATCTCGAATCATTATTATCCATGAGAAATACCAGACAAGCGGGTATTGATAGTAAGAAATACAATTTTTTGAGGGTATAGTGTGACGAATTATTTAACATTGTCACCCCACTACAGGAGGGGTCACTAAAAATTCAAGATTACCCTATTCCGTGAAAGGCCTATGGAAGGAAGAGAGGGAGCTAATAAGAATAGAGGACGACCCCAGTCATGGCAAACAGTGATGTATTTGTCTTCGGGCCACTCCAGAGCGACGCAACTTTGTCCCGGAAGGGCAGCCTTGTCTCCCCAAGAGAGTCTCAACATCTACCATCTTTTAAGTTATTTGGCGTGCTATTATGATGGAGCGACGATTAACGAGCAAAGAGAAGAGCTACGCGACGCTAACCTTCACACGGTGACAAATGAGGGCGCGTGTATCGGCACTGCGACCAACGATAAAAGCAACAAAAACCCTTTGGTACGTTTTCTTCGCTTTTGTCGCAGCTAGGGTCACCGTTGTTGTTGCGGCTTTCGAGATTTTTTCATTTTTCTGCGATGAATTTTGAGTAATTAATAAGTTGTGTCCACAGAAGAGTCGCGTTGTGGGAAAAACAATATTAAAACCACGACATACGATGTGACTACGGAAATAAATTTACCTAGTAAATTTTGTGAGGTTATGTTGAACGATCAGCTGACGCTTTGAGCATCCGCGCATGCGCAGACGTATCAGTGACTCCAACATAAATGGAGTCGCGTCGTATCACTTTTCTCATATCGCTGATCGTTGCTCCAACACGATCGCACCCTTAGGCGCTGCAGAGTGTACGGAAGATGGGAATAGTTTTAACCGCACAGGGGTTGGAAAATAGTCGGGGTGGTGAAGAGCAGTGAAGAGCAGTGAAGATGAAATGCTAGCAGCATCAGTCGGGGTCAAATCTGAACTAGACAAAACATCGAGGGACTGTTGCCAGGAATAGATAGGGTCGATCTACCCCAACTAGGAGGGACTGACGTCTGTTCTCGGGCGACTGGCTGAAGAGTAGCGGGAGTATCGTTTTATTGGCCTCTAGCACTGAGCCACTCTTTTCAAGATCACTACGTCACTCACTCTGCTACTCTGTTTGTCTCCATTGACGTTGAACTGCAGCGGAGAAATTTTTTGAAATTTTTTGACCAAAATATTTTCCAATGATGATAATAATAATAAATTTATTGTCAAAAAAGCAGTACAAACTGCGTATGACCACGTGGAGGACAATAAACTAATTTACTCTCCGTAAGCAAGCAAGGGACCATCCCATCAATTCCGATCAAGGGTCCTAAGGCAGAGGCGGATTCAAAAAATTTCAGCAAAAGTTCCTAGATAAGATGAAAAGTTAGCTGCGAGTTATGATACTAATAGAATGCCAATATGTTTGTAATTTAACGCAAAAAATTTACATGTAAAAATTATTATCGAACTATAGATTATTCTGAGTATAGTGTTTAAAAATCATAAGAGTTGAAATAACACTATATTCACGATTTATGATGATATCAAATGTTAATTACGGGAGAAAAGGAAACTGAAATTTAAATACATGACTGTAATATAAAAGGTTCTTGTAATGAATACAAGTTACTTGTGCAGGAATAACATACTAAGATATTCATTATAGATATCCGAGACAAAAATCAACGAATAAGATGATGCGATAACCGAAGAAATTGATTGGGCTGCACACGTAAAGGGGAAAATGCGAGCTTACGAGAAAAATATTCCTCATGAAAGCAATACGTCTGCGATTGAGAAGAAGGTAAGCCTCCATTTTCTGTCAAAGGATTGACTACTCGCATGAGGTACAACCATGACAGCGAGGTTTAAATTTGTTACAGTTTGTGGTAGTTGTTACTGCTTTATGTAAACAACGTTGAAAACATGACACATCTCAGTTGGCTTTGTAATTGTACCTTAACCGTGTATAGCATAAGTAATTGCGCGATACTAAATGTACGACTCAAGAAGATTAATCTTTTCGGCACGGCCAGGGCTGTGGACAGAAATCACGGTCCCCAGGACAAATTGTTACGCCCCCCCCTCCTCACTGCATCTACCACTACTCAACTACACACTTATACGTTTGTTTCAAAGCACGTGTATTCTCTAACGATAAAGTTCTTAGTAGTACTAATTGAAAACTGTGACGGAGCTTGGATTTCATTTCAGGGGGGGGATTGAAAATTCGAAACCAGAAAGTGTCTATAAGAAAATAAGTCTTTCTTATATATAATTTGCAATCCTTTAACTTTTTATTGACATGTTGCGTAATATGATCTGCGCAATATCTGTGTAAAGTGGAACGAAAATAGTAAGCAGTGAGGCGGATACAAGAGGACATTTAGGAGGGAAGTGGTAACCCCAGAGTTTAGCGGGTTCTCTTATCGCATCAGGTGGAGCACATTACAATAACAATTTTTATTTGAAATGCAATTCTAATATTTTCATTTCAGATATCCAAGCCAAATATCGATAAACAAGATGATGTGGTGACTGAAGAAATTGATTGGGCAGGACTTGCAAAGGGGAAAATGCGAGCCTACGAGAAAAATATACCTCGTAAGAGCGACACGTCTGCGAGCAAGAAGAAGGTAAGCCCCAAATCTGGTGTAAAAAAAGTTACCCTTCGTATGGTTATAATCATAATGACTAACGCCATATTGTAAAAGGAAACTGAAATTGACGGTTAAATTGGTTACGACTTTCAGTAATTATTACTGCTTACTTTAATTAACATTTCAATCATGCCACATACGTGTTCGAAGAGTATAGCCCAAGTAATAGCGCCATAGCAATGTACGACTCTAGAAAGCAAATCTTTGTGACATGCAATCGAAGTTGACGAAATGTATGTAGTTACATGGCACCGAATTTCAATAAACCCCTATCGTACAGTTTCATCTCATGTCTATACTATTTGCGGGTCGCAGCTTAGGACTTTCCCAGAACGCTACCGGTCCCTCCATCCTTAATGGGCACACCGCTCGGTCTTTCCGGGGTTACTCATAGTCACCAACTGGACTCAGATGTGACTTTTATATTTAACATGTTATTACATTTTAACATGTTTATTTTTTACTATTTTATTTTTCATTTAACTTTTATTTTTGTTTACTTTTCTATTTAACATGTTTATTTAACATATTATTATAGGAAATACGACGTTTTATTTAACATGTAATTACCATTTCAATGTTATTTTTGCACTCCACAGAAAATTAGCAGTAAACTTAGTCGTAACACAATATAACTACGATAAAATTAAAGGCCAGGATCAACCGTAAATGAAAGAAATAAACGTTTTGGATATTAATAATTCTGTATAGGTGGAACATAATTTTAAAATGATCTTCCATCAATATGTATGTAAAGTATTTGTTTATTCTTGATTTGCAATTTCATGAGGATTGAAAAAAAAAAAGAAAAGAAAAATGATTTCAAGAAGTGAATGTTTTTGAGTTCATTGAGTACACAATAACAGTTTTGTAAAATCTAACTTTCCACTTGATTGCGAATGTAAATTTTTATTGCAGATATCAGAGGCGCCAATGGACCAAGATGGTCAGTTCATGAATAGAACTGACAAACGGATCCCACATGGAAAGAGAAAAATTGAAAGCGTCCAGGAAAACATTACGTTGGAGACCAATCTCTCTTTGAATCAGAAAAAGGTACTCTACAATTATTTACGTAACGCTCGTAGGAATAAAATCATCCAACATAAACATTGATCCTACAGTAGAAGTTCTCCTAGCATGGAAACCTCTCGTGGTGACTCATCCTGTAAATGGGGATGTGACCCAGGTCCACCGGAACAGGCCGGGTGGATGTTGCACACCTGCGGCTATGGTAGCAAGGTCCCGGGTTCGAGTCCCGGTCCGTCGCAATTTTTACCTGGCCATTGATGACGCATTGGTCCAATAGATTCGCCCGTCCCATTGCTAGTTAGGAGATGAGACGACTAAAAGTTGTATGCTGAGAAAAATCCTTCTTAGTCCATCTGTAAATTGTGCTACTAAATCAGCAGATGTTTGCATCTGAACCGATTTCATAGATTACCACCATCAAAACCATACGTGAATTTTCTTGTTTTATGAGTTAGGGTATCAATGTTTAAACGTCTGGATTCTAAAACTGTGTGGGTTAGGCCCTCGAATTAAATCAAGTCAATTTCCCAGTGATATATAATAAGTTATAACATTCCTTAAAATAATATTATAATTTTCATACTATTTTTTAGGGTTTAACCCAGTACAAACACAACGTTTGGACTTAGGCAATCATGAGCAAAAAATTAGAGAAAAAAATAGGTATTGTCAATGTTGTTGTTGATAAAGTAGATAAAATAATCAAAAACGATAAAGATGAAATAAATTACAATGATAATATGAACTTAATGAACCAAATTAATTGAAAAAATTGTAAGAAATCGTACATAGGTCAAAGAGGAAACTAAAAATCAGAATAAATTAACACAAAAAATATCAAGCAAAACCCAAAGTACTATAAATAGTTACAGAACATAAAATAAACAATAGACATGTTTTCAATTGGGACATCGTGAGATTTAAAGACAAAGAAGGACACAATATGGGAAATGGCATATATAAAATTGAACAACGAGAGTACTTATTTACAGTCTGATACTGAAAGTTCTTTGACATATATTTTCTGTTAGTTTTCTAAATGATTTTCAAATGTCATCTCTGCATTGGCATCCGTTACCATCACATCCTTTCAAAAATTGAAATTTCAGTTACGACTTGCCCTCCGGTGGAGTAGCGCCGTGTGCGTTAGGAACCGCAGAAGTAACTAGTGTGTAGCGTATACGATAACTCGCAGGTGCGCTATGCAAACATTCGCTAATGTCTGATCACAGAATACCAAAGAAAGCACTCTCAGAGAGAATACATGAAAAGAGACTGAGGGGAAAGCCTAAAAACAGACGGGAGGTTGCAGTTCGGATGGATGCATGGAATTTGGTATAAGTGAGAGATTAGAAGAGGAAGGAAGAAAATCGAGAACGTTGGAGGCGACGAGTTGAGAAGGTCATGGCTCTCACTGGAAGAAGAAGAAAAGGAAGAGGAAAAATAAGAAGAAGAATAGAGCTCATATGGCTATTTCAATTGCATTACATCCCAATNCCTTGGTCACCTCTTGTTCTTTTCGATCCCGACGCCATTAGGGCTAGGGTATCTTTCATTTTCCTGCCTCCCCCCAGGGGACTTACATCTAGTAAGTACGTGTTTGGCGAACACGGGGCCCCGAGCTGAGTCTGGCATTGCTTCCACTTACTTGTGTAGGGCTCCTTCCTTTCTCTTTCCTGACCTTCCATGGTCACTTCTTTGTTCTTTTCGATCCCGACGCTATTAGGGCTAGGGTATCTTTCATTTTCCTCTTTCCTCTTCTTTTTAAAAAAAAATGTTTTTAGTAAAGTCTTGAGATATGTTGGGATTTGAGTTTTGAGTTGTAATTCAAGAGGGTTTTTAGTGAGTATGGTTGAGTCCCACACGCGGGGAGAGTCATGTTGGCTCTCCCTAGTGCGTAACTGCATTTTCCCTACCTGTACAAGTTTAAGGGCTCTAATGACCTCGCTGTTGACGAGCCCTAAAGCCCCACAAAAAAAAAACGCAGAGAAGTCCCTGATATGGCAGATTCCGTATGAGTTTGAGGTTTATTTCGTTGAAGTTGGCATTATGATTTTTATTTCCCTGGGCAGCCATGTTGAAACCACCACAGCGCTACATATCAACTACAAGGATTTACATCATGAAAGTTCTGGACTGAATTTAACTTATGACTATTGTTTGTAGATATTTTAAATCGGGCGTTTTAAAGTTAGTGATTCAAATTTGATTTATTTCCTATTAAATGTATTCATTTCGTTATCAGCATCAACATGTTATTTAGCGATTTCAATTCGACCAGACGTGTGTGCAAAAATCGTCGAAAGAATGAAAACAAATCATTAAATAAATAATATTAATAAATGAATAAATAAATTAAAAATATAATTAACTTAATGCGCAAAACCGTACATGGTACATAATACAAATTTGAAAAGTAATTGTTATCGAAAATATTTCTATTGCTTTAAAATAAAGTCTTATCATTTTAATTCAAGGTATTAGAGCCGTGCATAGGCCTAATGAATCGGTTGAAGTCCGAGAAAGAAGCATTGATGGTAAGCAGAGAAGGGACAGTAGAAACGTCCCAGAAAAAAGTTTCTCACAAGGAACACGAGTCTCCGGATCAGAAAACGGTTTGCCACCATAATGGTTGAAAGAAGTGACAGTTAACTTGGTTTAACCATATATTGGATTCAATTAAGTTTAAGACGTGCGCTGGATACATTTCCAAGCTAGCGGTGCAAAACCATTGCAATACTTTCTCACATACGTTTTTCCGTCTGCTTCATAGAACGAGAAAAAAATAATATTGTGAAAGGGTCATTTCTGGCATCGACGTCTATAGTTTGGCCGTCTTCCAGTACTCCATTCATGGTGAAAGTCGCTAGGTGAACTTATTACTGTCTTTTATTTTAAATTTGAAAGAAAAATAAATATTCAGAATATTATTTCAAAAACATACAGCGACATATCAGTGTTATAAATATCGTATATGAAAGATATGATAATGATAAAATACATAGGAGGACAGCAAAAGCACTGTAGACACATGAATACATCAATTTCTCTCTAAAACGAAATTACATGTTACGTAAATTTCATTTCGTTTTAGAGAGAAATTGATGTATTCATGTGTCTACAGTGCTTTTGCTGTCCTCCTATGTATTTTATCATTATCATATCTTTCATTTCAGTTTACGAAAAATGTATTCTACTTCTGCTTGGTCCATTTAATTTGCTAAATATTATTCAAGCTTCTTGAAACTGTAAACTAATGTGCAAGTGTAGCTGACAGAAATTATTTTTCTGCTTCTATACCAAACTTTCAAGCGAAATACCGCTAATGCGGATGTAATGTATACTAACTCTACTTCACGTTCAGAAAATTTAAGCAAAATCGTTGGAGCTGTTTTTGAGAAATATTCAAAAGAGTACTTTTCCCTTCATGTGAAGTACCCTTTCTATTAAAGTAAAAAAAAAGTTAGAGCACGTGGACCGACAACAAGTAAATTCTACCGTAAATACGAAATGCGAATTAAATTGATTCATCCGTTTACTCAGAATCGCTGCGTACAGACGGACAGAAGGGACGAATAAAATACTCTAGGCCAAAAACCTCTTTTTCAAAATCAGGGATCGCCAAAACGGATATTTCCATCGAAATCTCGCTTTCGCATTTTTTTTCACGATTATTGTATTCTACGTATATGAGATAGTAAGAACTTGAAAATTATCATTTTCCAAGTTTAATGTGGCAAGCATATGATGCGTACGGTCTCGAACTATAGGTTATAGTGATATCAGATACTGAGATCACAAGTATGTGTGATAACATCTATGAAGATTTTCTGTAATGTGAATTATTGTAATAATGTTTGATTCATTTCAATCTACTACACAATACGGTAAAACCGTATTATGTTATTGCGAAAAGAAATTTGCTAAAAGTAATTATACCCATTCTGATATTTGATATTTCCGATTCCAGAATATGGAGTGTGAAGAGCAAAAAATGACTGAAAGAGTCCAATCAAAAGTGGAGGAAGAAACTACGTCTTCCCAGGACCAAATTTCTGCTGAGATTAACAAGACATCGCCCGATGGAAAGGTATGTTTGTGACGTAAGGCTGACGATGCCATGAAAGAACACATATTTTTTCATTCACATTTCATCCCCTTGATTAGTTAGGTAACGTTGTTCTTTCAGTCACGTTACGTAACTAATAGCGTTAGAAAAGAGTTTTTTTCAATAATTATTCACTTTACCTATGACATCCAAAACACGACAATTCATGGTGACTCTTGAAATTTTATATATAAAGAATCTTAGCCTGAATTTTTTCTGCTCTAATGCAAGTATTTGTAGTAAAAAAATTTTTTACAACAACCTGTAAAAATATTTTTAATTTACCTATTATTAGCTAGTTAACAACGGGATACACAATTGAATAAAATAGTGGTCTACTAATTTGTATTTATTTATTAATTATTTTTTCGTAAGTAGTCTGGATCCATGCTAAAATAAATTTCTGGTTACGAGCTTGGTATAAACATAAAGGAACTGTAGACAATAATGTTCGAGAAAAATTTGAATCCAAATTCTGTGCCTAATTTGATAGTTGACAGGGAGAAAAGAAAAATTCAAAAATCTCATCCGTTATAACAATAATTTCCAAGGAATTATGAGTTTGTCTCATTATAATATAGTCGAATTAAAGGATTTATTAATGTTATTAAAATCTCTCGGATCACCGACCAACATTTATGACGTTATGTGACACCGCGTTTCAGTAACAATAAGATGCGTGTATTAGTGACGTCAGCGCATGGACACAGAATCTAAATGTGTCGTATGTAACATATTGTAGTTATTCTTTGCATTGGCTTCTTTATAGGATGAAGAGTTTTCACTCACTGGATCGCCTTTCGACTGCATAACTTTGGACGATTTGAAACTGGTAAGTTTTCTCTTCTTTTTTCAGAATTTCAGAATTGGTAGAATTTGTAAGAAGATTGGTGTTCCACTTATAGATGACTTAAAATGTAGTTCAACATTTGTATTTTCAGTTTATAATTTTGTTTATTGGCAACATATTAATGCAGCTTTCGTCATCTCATTCTCTCGCGATCTTTCTTGATATTGCTGTCATTGGTTATGCGATTACCCTCCTGACCCGGTTTTTCTCCGGTTTTCCTTTGGGTAATGGCGGATTCTATTTATAGGCTCTGTAGACTGTTGCTTAGGGGCGACAGTCTTATTAGTAGTATTGTTATTACTATTCTCGAATTTGTTAAATATTTTTTTGGATTATATTAAATATAAATTTCTTAATATTCTGTAGTTAAAATATCTCTAGTAAAAATAGCCATTGAGTGGCCACCAAACGGCCATTCATTTCAAGTGGCCACCAATGGCCGTTTGGTGATAACAGATGACCATTCAATGGCCATTTTTACTAGAGAGAGATGAAATATCTAATTTTTTTTTTCATCTCAGACGGATATATGTCATAATTTTTCTTTGAAATCTGCCACTGCCTTAGGGCTATTGATCGGAATTGATGGAATGGTCCCTTGCGTGCTTCCAGAGAACTAATTAGTTTATTATTCTCCACATCGTCATACGCAGGTTTTAACTGCTTTCTTGACACTAAATTAATAAATTTATTTATTTACTTTAATAAATATATTACGCGCGGAATCCGAATTCAGATTTGACCCATCACCCTCCAGTTTTTTAGTCCGAATTTTATATATTTAAGGGCGATTTAAAAAATGGAAGGTGATGGAGCAATTCTGAATTTGGACTCCGCTTCGGTGTGTCAAAATGTATAACGATTCGTAGGGAACAGACAAGTTTTTTTATGTTTGCGTGCTTGTTACTATTATAGTTTAATGCCAATGGTCTGTGAAAATGTTTTTGAAGTTGAAAAAATGGAAAAGTTTTGTATTCCTTTTATTTATGCCTATTTCAGACGTTTTTGTGATTTAATTCTGGTTACATTACTTCTAACGTAATTTATTTTGTTCGTCTTAGAACGTAAGTGCTGCTGAATCTGAGGCGGATAAGAAGACTGAACTGCAAGAGCGAATATTTCTCTCCTCAAACCCTGCAAATAGGATATGTAAGGAGTGTAATAAATTCTTCTTCAGGATATCCGATTTTAAGGCTCACCAACTGATGCCCACATGCGAACATATATACCATTGTGAGTTCTGTTTCAAAACGTTCAGTAATTCAGATCACATGAAAACTCACGTGAGGATTCATACAGGGGAGAGACCTTACGAATGCGACGTCTGCCGGGCGCGTTTCAAAATTTCCGCTCACTTAGTGCGACACCTGCGAAATCACTCGGAAGAAGAACACACGTGTCAACTGTGCACCAAGAACTTCAGTAGCGCGGAGACCTTACGAGCTCACCTTCAGATCCACGTGAGAGGGAAGCAGTACAAATGTGATCAGTGTGAAAAACGGTTCAGTACTCGTCGCCTTCTGACGGTTCATTCCTGGGTCCACACCGGAGAAAAGTTGTACGCGTGTGAAATCTGCCAGAAACGATTCAACGATCTCCGTCATTTGAAGAGACACGATCTAACTCATTCCGGAGAGAAACCGGTTCATTGTGATATCTGCGAGAAACAATTTAGTTCGTTACACGTTCTCAAAAGCCACATATTCACTCACACGGGAGAAAAATCACACGAGTGCGATGTCTGTCACAAAAAATTTTTGAAGTCTGATCATTTGAGAATCCACAAAATGACTCATAACGGAAAAAATCTCACAGAATGTGATATTTGTAACAAACAATTTACGAACCCAACTAATTTAAGGATTCACCAAAGGATTCACAAGAGTGAAAAACCGTTCGAGTGTTCGGAGTGTAAGAAGCAGTTTAGGTATTCTAATCAACTGAAAGCGCACAAGAGGATCCATTCGGGAGAAAGACCTTTTGGATGCGATGTATGTAATGCGAGATTCTGCGCGTCGGGAGATTTGAAGAAACACAAACGAACTCATTCAGGAGAAAAACCGTACGAATGCGATTTTTGTCGGAAGAGGTCCAGTACTTTAAGCCATTTGAAAGAGCACATGAAGACTCATACTGGTTTGAAACCCCATGTGTGTAAGGTATGTCAAAAGGGTTTTGGTAATGCTGGTCACTTGAACAGGCACAAATCCGTCCATTTGGATAAGAAGGGAAAGTGAATGAATTTAATTAATTTGATGAAAAAAATGACACACGTAATGAGGGAAATTCTCGACTTGCTGTTATTTTTGCTATTATTATTTTGTTGTGCAATTGTATTTTCTTTGTTCCAACACGTAGTCGCAGCGAGTTTATGCGCGAAGCCTGAAGTGAAATTTAATCGAACCGGGATTCCTCTGTTAGGTGGTGTCTCTGTAATATAGGAGATTCTGTATGTCTAGCTGTACATTTCTAGTTAATGACTATCTTGCAAAATGTCCTTTTAGTGTTTTGCAAATGACTCCAGTTGCTGAAATTATGAGGCAAATAATTAATATTTCATTTTGTTTCCAAATCTTTTGAATGTCTGTCTTAACTACCTGATATTTTTAAAATTTTGTTTGTTTTGACTTGTTTAAATTGTTAGTTGAAGGAACAGCTACATCTGTAATAAAAGTTTTTCTTTTAGATTTGTCTATTTATGTTACGTCAGGCTTATTATTATGATTGTTATTATTATAATTATCAATTATTATTATTATTAAATATATAAGCAAAATTTGCTAGAAGTTGCTCTACATTAAATGAAAATAATAAGATGTATAAAACAAGTATATTTTTAATGAATGAAAATAATTTTCGTATTTCGTTCAACTTAAATTTAAATTTCATTATTATTATCATTATATGTATGTAAATAACTTATTGTACAATAATTTTTTAGAACAATTGAATGAAAAAAAGTTGTATTAACTATGTAAAAGTAATGTAAAACCTAAAAAATCATGTTTTTTGTTGATAATTATGTATGTATATAAGTATTCTGGAAATAAATTTCAATTTCAATTCAATTACTTCATTCTTTCTTCTGGACTGTTGATCTGGATCTTCTGGACTGTTGTTCTGAAATGGATCGGCTTCATTTCTAAGTCAGTCCAAGTTGCAACCAGCTTCCTCAGGATCAAGTTCTTCAATTTTGTGCTTTTAAAATATCTTGCGCAGGATGTGAACTGTTCCCAGCAATGCAATTTCCTGTTCTTCACTGTCATTAATATTACCTGGGATCTTAACTAGGTTTTTATATAAATTATTTGTTACCATTCCCCATGTCCCATTAATAATAGGAATTAATTCTATTTTAACACTTCAGACCTTAATGGAGAGATTTCTGATTTTTTCCCCGCTTCTTTTGATATGACACTCGGATCCGAAGGCATTGGTTTATTCAATCAGTATTGAATGATTTATACAATGAAAATCATGAATATAAAAGCACTTTCTTTCGTTAGTAATTAAAATATAGACAAATATAATCATTTTGTGGTCTATTTTATGTGTCAAAGCATCAGTTATGAGCTTGAAATTACAAGGGGAGGGGTGAAACCAAGATATTTTTAGTTGGCGAATACTTTTTTTTTGGTAATACTTCTTTGAGTTGGTACAATCATCATTACCCCCATCTTTTCTTCCCTCGAAGATTTGTCTTTGGAGAGTTTTTTAATTGCTATTTGTTAACATACACAGAGTAATTATTATGAACAGGGGATTTTGATCTTTATATTTTAGTATTGGTATAAGTATACAATATCTCATAAAAATATTTGGAGCTATACATTACTTTTCATAAACCTTTACTACTATTTATTATATTGATGTCAAATGTGGTAATACATCAGATTGAATTTGTTACCGGTCAATCAAAATTAGTTACGTTATGTCGAATGTAAACATTACATGTGTTACGAGCAATAAAAGATTTTGTTATTCTGCCATTTGATGCATTTATTGATGCAAAAGGTCTTTTCGGCCGCATGACGGCCATCTTCAGTGCTGGGTCCTTCGGTAAGCGGTGGCTGAAAGCAGTGCTGGGTCCTTTGGCATCAATATCACTTGCTGAAGGTTACATAAATAGTTCTAAACGTTTGCATTTAATTGTAATGTGATCATGGCATTCTTCTGAGTGCGACAGTATAAATTTTATTCCTTAATAATGTGTCTGGTCGTTTTAGCAGCGTTTTCGAAAAAAATTAATCACTCATTATATTTCAGGTAGAAGTTTGAAATTATTCAATGTTGTCACAAACACAGTCTTGATAATTCTCAGAATAAGAATTATTTTTGTCATTCTTAATTTATTTTATATAAAATAATGAAGTTGGCGTATCGGCAAAAACAGTAAAAATATTACGCCTTTTGAAACGTTTTAGGTTAAAAAAAATTAAAATTAATTTATAAAACCAAATTTTTTACTTGAGTATATGCGAAACAAAATTACAGATCCTGTGGTGGTAACTGTGTTTTTCTGCGATCTTTATGGTTCTCTTCACAGCTATTAAAAGTCAGAGTCCATAATAAAAAATCCGATAATAGGGTCGGTACCGAAGGGCTGCTCAACCCACGCGCGCTGCCTCGTATGATGACGAATGTCCACGCTTCATCAAGAGACTGACGAGAGTCTTCAAAACGTCTGTAAGAGGTAGCCCTAGCGGCCATTGAAAAGACGTCCACGCAATTGTCAGTTTCATATGGCCGCGGGCGGACGAGACGGCCACTGTCGACGAGCTGCGACGGGTAGAATGTGAGATGTCTTTAGTAACGCGTGACAGCGTGACGATGTTCGCATAAAGATGGTAGTGGAATCCGTGTCGACTCCGCCAACACAAATTGTGTCAATGATATTTTTAAAACAAAAATTCTGCTCCCAAACTCACCAATTTCATCAGTTATACCATAAATATGAGCGTGACAGGTGCCACATTAACAATCAATGTACATTTTCTAAACACAAAAATCTTTCTTTGATGTTACTTATTCAAATCTGTTTTAGTGAAAAATGGAGGGGATGAAGCATAAAATAGATTTCTTTATCGAAATTTTCAAAAGCAATTTACGAAACTCAACATTAAATATTCATGACAATTTTATCACAATTAGAAACACACAAAAAAAGATCAAAATAAAGTGAAAAGTATAACATAAATAATATTTTGTTGTTGGTCGCAATGCAATTGTTGTATATGCTCCCCAGAATGGTGCTTGGTTCAGTTAATATGATATAGATATAGGTAACAAGATTCTGAGACCCTTATGATAAATCTTTAGAATACCTTTCTCAAAACTGTTGCAAATTGAGTAAAAAATTCATGTCTGTAGAACACTTTCAAGAAAATACATAACGAAATGATGATAATTAAGAAAAATACTCAAATGTTAGGAATTTTTAACAATTTTTTATTGTAATATTTGTAAATGAGAAATGTAACGTGCTATTGAAGCTTATCTACATGGAGCGATAGGAGGTAGGAGTCGGATGGTAGGTCGTTGTTAGTAGGTGGGTTTACCAACAATTTGACCCACGTGAAGGGGTTAGTAGGAGTAGTTAGTGATAATTAGAGTTATTGATACTAGCAGGAGGTGGATAGAGGAAGGGAGGTTGGCTTTTCAGTAGTCACAGCTATACATGAACTGGGACATATTATATGGGAATATATGAACTAGGAATATTGATGACCATTAAACATTAAAGTAATGGTTGCATTAACTGACATATTTTGTCAGATATATAAGTTCATAACTTAACAAATGTTCGTGGTTAACAAGTAAATCGCTGATAAATTGTAAGAATTTACTTGTAATGTCTCAAATGTAGTTTTGTGAAACATTAATAATGGGATATCTTAACATACTTGTGATAGAAGAGTTGTGTCAGTGGTTATTAACTTATTCATTTTTGAGACGGAACCCTAGTTTCGAAATTTTTGACCACCGCCTGAATGCATCGTGATACGCAATCTGCATGACGTAGCTGTGTTATTTCTGCCGTAGTTGTATTCTACCCCTGAACGTGAACGAACTTCAATTGAAGTCCAAAAAAGGAAAAAGAAGATTAATCATGGTGAACTTTTACTTCTTTTTCTTTTTTTTTTGGGGGGGGGGAGGGGGCTTTATGGATCGTCGACATCTAGGTCATTAGAGCCTTAAAAACTTGTACAGGTAGGGAAAATGCAGTTACGCAATAGGGAGAGCCAACATGACTCCCCGCGTGTGGGACTCGCCGAACAACTCAACCATACCCACTAAAAGCCCTCCTGAATTACAACTCAGAACTCAAATATCAACATATCTCAAAGCATTACACACATCATTACAAAAATGAAATAAAAAAAGAAAGAGGTAAATGAAAGATACCCTAGCGTCGGGATTGAAAAGAACAAGAGGTGACGAAGAAAGGTCAGGAAAGAGAAAGGAAGGAGCCAAGCACAAGCAAGTGGAAGCAATGCCAAACTCGGGGCCCAGTGTTTGCCAAGCACGTACTTACTAGATGTAAGTCCCCTGGGGGGCGCGCGAACTTATCGCGCTAATATACTTTCGATAGGGCAGAAAATAGAAGGATACATAATGAAGTGTTGAACTGTATTAGAATTAGTAGAGGAATCTTAAATAAGTTTTTCTTAAGTTGAGGTATGTATTTTGAATTGAATTTTATTTGAAAAAAAAATGACTCCGGCCACAAGGCCTGATCTGCTAAATCTAAATACATAATGAAATGTAAATAAAATTGTATTAGATTATACATACTAAAACACAACATAAGAATCAAACTTAAATTATAACATTTAAATATGAGACAAATATAAATACAATATTAATTTATGGGAATCAAGATGATACCCTGAAGATATATTAAACCAAAAATACTAATATTTACCAGTAACTCATATTTTACAGTGCAAAAATATTCATATATCTTTGTAAAATCTATTTCCGTTTCATACGAATACATAATTATGAATTGGTTGGGGTACTTTAGATTTTAAGGTATAGCATCTCTGAACCGATGACATGCGAACGTGCGCGTGCCAATTGCTGCTTTGAGAACGCTCGATTCAATTTACTATGAAATCCTCTTGGGAAAAAAATCACAGTTTAAGTAAACACCCGTCGGATGGTAACTGTACGCAATTAATTAATCTACACTTATGAAAGGGAAATACGACTGACAGACTAATCACGAAATCTCAGAAACTACAAAGCCTGCAAACATAAAATTTGACAGGTAGATTCCTATTAGGGTGTAGACATGTTTTACGAAACTCCACACCTAATAAGGTGAAATGCGGGTTAAAATCCCACCATAACTCTTGTTTGTCTCGAGCGATTTCAACCAAACGTTAAACACATATGACTATCTTACAAGAAGCACTGTGAGGTTAAGACATCCCTGCCACCCCTTGGTAAGAGATGAGAATGGGAAGACATGTAAAAATAACGGAAAGTTTCCAATATAAGAGTGGATATCAAAGGTGTAGGGGTCGTTGAGATTATTAATGACATTTCCGACGCTGCTGAAATCCATGATCTGCGGTATAAACCACAGCACCTCAGGGAAGGGTATGGTATCACTTGTATGAGAAATAATAAAACTATGGAAACGTATCACCCCTATGAAAACGTGTTGCAGAATTCACGCGAGCAAAGCTGCGGGTACTCAGCTAGTTCTGAAATAATAATGGAAAGGAAATGTTTAGATTTAGAGAAGTTCCACACTTTTCAATAAAGATACATTATAAGCGCCATTTCTCTCGGTAATAAGACATATAATTTAACCGTTCATTGTCCGTAGACAGTACCTCGAATTTTGTCAGTGAAAGATAACACAAGATGAGAATCAATGAGACGCGCTATGCATGTTCTCAACGAGTGTCGCCACTCCAGTCTTTCTTGCGTTCTCCTGCGTTAGGAATGCTTCTTTCCATGCGAGACTTAAGATTCCCTCTGGTTCGAAATAGAAACCATCTTATTCGCGAGGCGTACGACTAACCAAAGAAGCGCTCAAGATACATTTACCGGGCTATACATTACACCGGGCTCTCTTCTTGAAATTATATTATTCCTATAATAATGAATGAATCCACCTTGGCCGGAGTCTCAACTGGTGCGAGTACTTCGTTTGGGCATGAAGATTGTTTATGAAAGGAAAAGATAAGCGGGAGGAAGGGGCCAGTAACGGCGGGGATGAGCTCGACCCACGGAAAATGGTGGGGACTGACCGCGGGGACGAGTTCAACCGTTCCCATAGGAAAAAGCAGTGATCGTCTTCTTCGTACTTCGAGATCTGTTTAGAAGACTTTTCGTAAGTTTTTGTGTTTAAAGTGTTGCTTTTTTCTTGCAGCGAGTGATCTTTTTCTCCACAATAATTGACACTTATCCGCTTGGTCTCGCTACACGAATATTATCGCTTTTTACTGTTGAATCCGTTAAAATGGCATTCTCGCTTGGTTCTGTCTTTCGCATTACTTTCAGCAGCTTCAGAATGTAATAGGTTTAATTATTTATAAATTATGACATTAGTAATAAATGTTTTAAGGTAAATAATCCGTAATAAATAAGTTCAAATTATTCCCGAACGTGTTCCCTCATTGTTGCGCCATCTTTGCAGAGCTGTGTTCGTTGCTCCTCTATCGCGATTATTTGTTAAATTTCTTTTTTGCAGTTCTTTTTAGTTGAGCTCTAATAGTTGTTCCAGCTTCACAGCGCTCCAGGATCGTTAATGTATTTTGTACGAATCGTTTCCAAGGATATATTTGACGTAAATAAAATTGAGGTATGTTGCTCTTATTTCGCTATTACGTAGAT